>JAVJIF010031443.1:0-52408 GCA_038442645.1 Agave tequilana
GAGTCAAAAGATGATGGCAAACAACTGCCAAATTTGATCTCAATTAGATTTGACCTTATCTAGAGATTTGATGGTCAAAGATGACCATAAAAGACCTGCAACGAAGTCATTACGTTGAGCTCATGATGGAGCTAGGAGAAGCTTCTGGCGAAGCTAGAAGAAAGCTCTCAGCGGAGCTAGATAGAACTTGTGGCGAAGCTACCAATCATCCTTCTGCGTGGCTGCGTGGGGCTTCGAGCGAAGCTTGCTCTCTGTAGAGTTAACTGAGCATCTCTTGCAGCGAAGTTTATAAAGGAACTTCCTGCAATGCTAAGCAACTTTGGCTTCTTATACGAGACTTATCTCGTGGGCTCGTGCGAGACTAAGTATTGAGCTAACTTAGTGTCTCTGGACCTGCTTGGGCCTTCTCACGCGCTTTTCTTGGCTTGTTGTCTGCTTTACTGGATCAGTAGAGTCCAAGTTGTTGATACGTCCCTTCAAGATGGGTAAAGAACTGGTCGTCGGCTTGTCTGCCGCTTGTTTATTGTGGATGTCAACAAGTTAGACATTGTTCAGGCCAGTTAGGAATCTTGTCTTTTTTAGAGTGTCAACAAGACCCCCTTCAAAGTTTTCGTAAGCCTGCAATGGAATGGTTCAGACTCTGAAATACTTTGAATGCTTTGATTGATGATATGTGAAATGTGAACGCCGCCATAGTGGTTAAGTTCAGCTCCGCTTTCAATTCTGCTTCCAAATTGGAATAAGTTCGCTGAGGAATCGTGTAGATTCGCGATTCTGGGTAGCTTCGCGTCTGGATAGCTTCGCGTTAACTCGGTGTTTTGAACGACGTTCCTTTCCCGAGGCTAACTGCTTTTTGCCTAGTTACGAGGGGGATTGCTCCCTTTTCCGAGGTTAGAATAAACTCCCTTGCTTTTAACGAGGGAGATTTTTCCCTTTCTCGGGGCTAAGCATTTAAATGCATTAACTTTGCCCGCGCTTCTAGTCTTGAAGCGGCAGCGGCGTTGTGAGGCCATAAGGCCTATAAATAGGACACTTGAAGTCCTTTTCAGAGAAATAGTCTGTTCATGACATCCCCTCGTTGCCCAGGAAGGGAGACTCAGATCTCTGAAATAGTGGGGGCGCCCACTCTGGTCACTACCGGTCAAGAGCTGGTAAGTCTCGAAAATTCAAAGACTTTACCAATGGACTAGTGATTTTAGGGAGTTTATCTTCCTTAATCTTTCTTAGCTTTACCTGGCTACTTAAGGGATTGATTTCCCTTGTTCTTCATTCTGTATCTGACGACTCGCAGAGAAGGGTTTCAGCCTTATTTTTCAGCTTCTTGGCGAAGCTATCATTCTCGCTTGATCAGGAAAAAAAATTTTCATGCAGAGTTCCTGTCTTGATCTATTGAATCTGCCTGTTAAATCCGCCACACAGGCAAGAATTGGGACTTAGTCTCTTCAAGGTTGAGCTAGTCTTGCCATACAGGTGGGGTCAAGACTGTGTCCCTCTGGACCAGTCTGGCTTAGCCATATAGGCGAGGCTAGGACTTGGTCCTTTTTGAGGCTTCTTCAGCCTAAGGTAAGACTTGGCTTATGCTGAGCTAGTCCATCATCACTGTGCAAGCGAGGCTATCCTCTGCTTAACTGAAGCACCACTGGATCAGATATGAATTGCTTCACCCAAAGAATTTGACTTAGCATTTCATCTTTGCAGTTTTCTTTTGATTTAATGCTAACCTGTTTCCAGTTTGCATTGCAGTGAACTGTGCCCGCAGTCTTTTGTCTTGATGAAAGAGACCAGAAACTTGTCTCTTGATCTTCAAGTTGAAACTTTAATCCTAAGCAGGCAGGAGGAACATACTAGAGCAGCTGATGCGTGTTCCAAGAAGAGGTTGGCAGTTACTTATTCGAGATGATCCACTTCGGGAAGGGGTTGGTAGTCGCTTATCCGAGATGATCCACTTCGGGAAGACGGTGTCACCTGTAAGGTCTCGGATCCTTCCTTTGCCAATTTTCATCAAAGGAAGATCCAGCTTTCTGGAGGCAACCAGTTCTTTGCCAATTTTAATCAAAGAAGATTTAGCTCCCAATTTCTTGCCAATTTTGATTACGAAAGATCCTGCTTCCTTTGCTAATTTTCATCAAAGAAGATCCAGCTTCTTGATGGCAAAATCTGCCATTAAGCGAAAGATTACGACCTTGTGTAGGAGGAAGACCTTTCGTGCCCAGTTGAGATGGTTCATCGCCTCGGAAGTAGATAGGATGATTTGTCTGCTTTTGGAGCAATGATTTTGTTGTATGAAATACAATCTTGATGTAGTATCAATTATCTTCTAAAAAATGTTATTTTTGCTTATCTGCTTTGTTTCCTTCCTCTTTGATTCGAGGACACATGGAGTGGACCATCTTTAGGTAAGTCTTTTCCTTAGGAGGAAATAGAAGCTCTCAGCGGAACTAAACTTCCAGCGAAGTTAGAGACAGACTCCCAACTAGGTTAGGAAGAAGTCTCTAGCGAAGCTAACACGGAATTCCCGCAAAGCTAGAGATGTGCTTTTAGCAGAGCTAAGGCACGTTTCTCAGAGAAGTTACTCAAGCATTGCACGAAGTCAACACTGAACTCACGGCGGAGTTAGCCCTTAGCGGGGCTGAAGCAACGCTTCTTGGGAAGGCGCTTAGGCGCCATTTCAAATTACTTTGAAACGACCGCCTGCGCTCCTTTCGAGGAGGCAAAGTTTAGGTAATCTTAAGCCTATAAAAGCCTGATTGGGCTGAAAGAGAGAGAATTACTTTTCTTTGAATTTTCAGAGAAACAAATCTCTTTTTCCTCCTTCTTCGTTTGATATTTAAGAACTTTCCAGTTCTTCCATGGCCCCTAAAAGACGAGCAGGCAAAGAGGCAGCGACCTCTGCGATGGAGGGGCCTCTTCCTCCTCTGGTCATTGAGCGCCCTATTGCGGGTAGGAATTTTTCCTTTTACTTAGAGATTTTTATCTCTTTTCGAAGCCAGTTTCTGGCTATCTCATAATGAATCTAGAATGACTTATTGTGATCCAGTGATCTCAGGAACAATTCCCTTAATTTTCTTTGCTGACTTCTTAGGGGATTTAATTCCTCTTAATTTCTCAACTGAAAATTTAGGAAACGAATGGTTTCTTTTCCAAGCTTCTATGCGAAGCTAACCCTTAGGCGAGTCACATCCTGTCAAATAGTAGGATGCGAAGCTAGCCTTAGAATCGTAGCTGGAAAAGGACTTTAAAGCCTTTAAAATGATTTTAAACAACAGTGCCCTTATGGTGAAGTTAGCCCTTGAGGGCTTCTTCGCATTCTGTTCGGCGATAAGCTGCCAGGCGAAGCTTTCAGAGCGAAGCTAACACTTGGATGTTTTCTGCATTTTGCCCTCGTGCGGAGTGTGGAACTAAGCGGCGGCTGTGAAGCTCAGCTTCGGGGCAAAGCTAATGCCAGGCTAGCTTCGATCGGAGAGCAAAGCTATGCCTCAGCAAAAATTATATTCTTGCTTTAGCTTTCTTTAGCAAATGAAATAATATGATTTCTTCATCTTTTTGTAGTATACTCTGAGTCCTCTGAACAGTCTCTTTGGAATAGCCAGGGGACTGGACAGTAATGTTAGCCTGCAGTTCTAAGGGCAGGCTTCATTATTCAGTGAGCGAAGTGCTCGGTCAGGATGCACTTATCTATGCTGGAGATCAGTGTACCATGAGGAGCATCTTAATCACTGCTCCCCTAAAAGATTCTAACGAAAAATCTATCGGAAGCCCGGCTTCATGTTCGGGGACGCAGCGCCAGATACTGATCATCAGCTGCTAGCCAGAGAGGGGCAGTGGATTTTCAATCTGGATGGCGAGAAGTATTGTCTCCCATCTAGCAAGCGTCATTTTTCACTGTCTTTCTTCCAGTGCGTGACGAAGGCTCAGAAGATGCAGTGGCAAGTGACTCGGACTACTAACTCCGTTCACGTGGGGAAGTTAATAGCTTCACCTCCTAGTTAGACAAGGGCGGGTCCTCCTCATTGTATATTGGGTCTCCACCCTGGGAACGTTCTCCCAGACATTCCAGTGGGGGAAAATCCCGCGGTGGCTCAGACTTTTGGAAATCAGTTCTTCAAAGCTCGTGGTAATTATCCAGCCACTGATTTTAGGACCCCTGGGTGGATTCACCCTCCCAAGGCATGGTGGAGGGACTTGACCTTATACGTCTTGGCCCATTTTGAAGAGGACCTGGAGAGATTGGGACTCTACGGGGCTATCAGGGCAACATGTTACGGCATCCAGATGAGTGCAGCGAACTTCTACGCCATCTTTGAATTATACAGCCCAGCTACAGGGACTTTTTTTACCCCTGTAGGCGAATTGTGCGTGGCTTTGCATGAGATGTGAGAAGTCTCTACTCTGCCCTTGGGATCTCTCCCATATGAAGAATATTTCCCGTGCGAGGCAGAATTGGCACTTCTAGAGAAACAGGAGCCCGCTTTGTTTGAGACTTACCGGGACTTGATGTGCCACCTTTAAATTTGCTTGAGTATGCATGGGAGCCATAAGGGAGCTTCATGCAGTTCGAAGAGCTAGGGGAATTATTTGTTCCCCAACCTGGAAGATGCTCCTAAAGTAGCTCACTGCAGGGTTGCAGATGAGGACATTTTCTGAAGGATGCAAGAACACTCTCAAGGGGACATGATTTTGGAAGAGGATGATGGACCTTACGAGAAAGGTGATATTCTCTGGAGTTTCCATCATCAGGCTCGTCGATCACTATTTCGGAAGGCACTTTTAGCTGGTTTTTTGTCGGCCTGGCTGAAGAGATGTGTGGTGCCCTCTCCCTCCAGCGACGTCATCCTTCCGATTGTCTTATTGCCGGTCGTTCGTTTAGTTCACGGTCGTTCTCTTGGACTTCTCCCGGCAATGGTGTGTTGTATTCAGTGGGGCCTTCGTACATTGATGGAGGCTTTCTGTAGGCCACCAGAAATGAAGAGAGGCAAAGGCACTATCTTGCCTTGTGACAGACTAAACCCTAGGATCGGTTTGTCATACACTTATTTGATGGCATGGTTCACCCTTCACTGCCCTTCCATTATCCAAGCTGGTGAAGAGCCTCCAGAAGGCATCCAGATGGCACTTCTCCGTCGATTCGAGGGGTGTTCATGGTTAATGACTTATGTGGCCGCGGTTCGCAAGCTACTAAGCCGGTATGACGCTTACAGTCTTTTCCGCTGCTTTCGTTACATCCGCGGTGCAGGTTATAGCAAAGAATTTAAGGATGTAGGAGATGGGCAGACGTCGCTGAGCCTGGGAGTTTTTTGAGTGGCTGGTTAGCATCCGGCCATCCCATCTGGTGTACAGGAGTGGGGATACCTGCTATTTGGAACCCTATGTCCCGAGTCGGTTTGCTCGTCAGTTCGGGTATGACCAACTGCACGTAGGTAACCCGAACACCAATCTAGCCTTTATGGGGAGTCTCATTGATGGTGCTCCTGCCTGGCGGTTCTACATCGCTGGCTGTATTGAGGCGCGGCTGTGCATGCCGTTGAGGACTCCGAATCTTCAGACAACTTTGGGGTTCTGTCAGTGGTATAGAACTTCGAACTCCACACCAACCGGATTTTCTATTAACTCTTTTGGCGTGAAGTTAATTTCTCGGCGGCCAAAGCGGAAAGTCACTGAGTGAGGTGAGGGCAAGAGGGTCCGCGTGCCAGGCCTCGGGGAATTCATCGCACTGCTGATAGTGAGGCTTCGGATGCAGAGAGTCCCCGTTTTAAGGAAACGCAGGTGCTGAGGTTCCACCTGATGCTCTTGGTAGGGTAGGCACGGCCCCCATGGAACATGTTGATGTAGAAGAAGTGGAGGAAGAAGATCTCGACGTCCACTTCAAGTGAAAGCGGGAAGGTGGATCTCGCAGGAAGAGGGTAGTGAAGAATTCTCATCGCTACACTCCTACCATTATTGGAGAGGGTGAGTCAACCGCGGCACCTCCTCCTCCTGCTTCATTTAGTCATTAAGCTGTCAGCTCCGAGGCAGACCGTTGATAAAGCTATTCCTAACCTAAGTAAGACCAGCCCTGTTCTTGCAGCATATACTTATATATTTCATACATCTCATTGTTTATTCTATGATTCAGGAACTAAGGTGGCAAGAGACCCGAGGGCCGAGGCTACAGGAGAACAGGGAGATTACTATGATCCCCTGTTTACTTGTAAAGAATGTGATGAGGCTAGCTACTTTGTCACCTCAGAAGACTCTAGAGGTGATGCGGCCGACGTTGGTCCTTCGGGTGCTGGGACCTCAAAAGGAAGTCCCATGGCCTTCAGCTCTTTAGGATGGACCACAGAGGGTTCGGCGAGTAAAGGTGGGCCGACCGTCCCTGTTGACTCTGCCAAAGATTTTCCTATGGAGCCTGAGGAGACTGATGCCGCCGTCGAGGAAGTTCAGAGAGAAACTGCGGCCAAGGCGATATCATCTTTTGGTAATGTTTTGACCTTTTGTAAGTAATTCTCTCCTGATATTCATTATACCTTGCTCAAAGAGTCTTGCTACAGGTGTTCCACCTTTGGGTGCATCGACTTCAAGGGAGCCGACCAATCTTCCTGAGGGAATCAGGGGTGAAGCAAGTACTTCGACCGCAGCGGATGCTGCTGAGTTAGATGCCTTGTATCACAGCTTGCCCTCTTATCAACCTGAACCGGCAAGTGGCCTTAAAGAGACCGAGGGGACAGTGATTACGGAACCAATTTCACTTCCAACTACATCGGTAAGTGAACTGCCAGTGGTTTCGCTAGCGCTGCCTATCCTGCAATTGCGAAGCTGAAGGTGATTGCCAATCCTACTTCTCCCACACTAGTTGTTGAGCTAGCTCTCGCGGTAGTAGTTACCAGTCCTACGTCGATTGTGGCTAGTGTACTGGTCTCAATGAGGACTCCTCCGAGATCACCGGCGATCCCACATATTTCTCCAGCCAGTGCTCCTGTCATTCCCTCTACGGTAATGTCAGTGAAACTGGTGGAAGCTTTGCCTTCAGGGGCCACTCGTTCCCCGGGAGTAGTTAAAGCCAAGAATGAATTTGTGGCTGAGCTAGTCGACAGCTTTTATAGGGGCTTGAAGCGAACTATTGCTTTGGTTTTGAAGGGCTCAACTACCTCAGTTTTCACTTTGAAGGTGGTCCTCTCTCGAAGTATTGACTGCATTCGAGACTTTGGAGGGGATGACCAGGCTGCCACATTGGAGCTTCTGGTGGGCAGGTCTGAGAGGGATATGGACGAATGGCGCCGTCTCAGCCATTCAGATTTGGAGTCTTCAGCTAATGACCAGCTTGCACACCTTGCTGCTGAAATGCATGAAGCTCATCTTGTCGCTCAAGAGGCAGCTAAGGCAATTTATTCCGACTTGAAATCCTTGGAGATAAGGAAAGTGGAACTTGGGGATGCCATAGATGCTTCTAGCAGTGCTCTTCTCGACGCTGAGGATAAGATTAAGAAGGCCATGGAAATGATCAAGAAAGCCAATCTTCTTCTGTCCAAGGCCGAACCGGTGCGTCTTGAGGAGATTGCTCGGCTAGAGCAGCTTAAGGCTCAGAATGACGAAGTCCTACAACAGGAGCTAGCGCAGAGAGCAACTTTAGCTGAAATTGAGGCTCGCCTGGCCCAGACAACGAGCTTTAATGAGGCCGAGTTAAGGTCGCAGGCACTTATCAGGGCTGCTGAGGAGAGGAAGAATAGGCTGGCCGCTCTTGAAGAACGGATTAAGTCTTATGAAGCACCCCCGTAGCTTGTAATCCTTGTATCCATGTATCTCTCTTTTGGAATCTAATAAAAGTAATTTTATTTGGCTCCCCTGTTGCGTTTCCAACTTGTTTTTTCTTCTAAATTTTTAGTTCTTACTTTCAAGTTGTATTGCAATCCTCAAAAGAAGACAGAATAACGGTATAACTAATCTAATCAGTAGTGATAAACTGATAGGGTTAGTTACACATTAAGGAAATAGTCCCTATTGGACTGAAAGATGAGATTGGATATCCATCGGTTCAGAGGTGACAAGCTGGACATAAACGATTAGGGATTACAAACTCGGGGTGTTTACCGTTCAGAGGTGGCGAACTGGACATAACGGTAAGCAAAAAGAAAGACTTGGCTATCTGTCAGTTCAGAGATAACATGGACATAACTAATTGAGAAGCTATCAAGCTCGAAATTTTGTCATTCAGAGGTGATGAACTGAACATGATGACAAAGAAATAGTCCCTATTGGACTGAAAAGATGAGACTTGACTATCTATCGGTTCAGAGGTAACATGGATATAACCGATTGAGAAGCCACCAAGCTAGAAATTTTGTCATTCAGAGGTGACGAACTGAACATGATGACAAAGAAATAGTCCCTACTGGACTGAAAAGATGAGACTTGGTTATCTGTCGATTCAGAGGTAACAAAGACATAACCGATTGAGAAGCCACCAAGCTCGAAATTTTGTCATTCAGAGGTGACGAACTGGACATAATGACAAAGAAATAGTCCCTACCAGACTGAAAGATGAGACTTGGCTATCTGTCAGTTTAGAGGTAACAAGGACATAACCGATTGAGAAGCCACCAAGCTCGAAACTTTGTCATTCAGAGGTGACGAACTGGACATGATGACAAAGAAATAGTGCCCACCAGACTGAAAGATGAGACTTGGCTATCTGTCAGTTCAGAGGTAACAAAGACGTAACCGATTGAGAAGCCACCAAGCTCGAAATTTTGTCATTCAGAGGTGATGAACTGGACATGATGACAAAGAAATAATTCCGCTGGGAGAAATAAGACTTGATTATCAACTCCATGAGGATTTTGATATCTCCTTCAGATGTTATTTGGAAGAAATTGTCAGAGGTATATTGTTAACGTGACAACAGAAAAGTCTACGGAGGACTGATTATCAGAAACTCGCTGGGGAGTTAGGAAATGAGTCCCGTCTTGTAAAGTAACTTGCCAGAGATGTGATGTTAACTTGATAAGGATTCATTTACTGTTAGATGTGCTTGAACATAATAGTATTTGAGTGGACCTGCCATTCTGTTGAAGAGAAAGACAAGCGGGGTTTATTCACTTGGGATATTAGTTTTATCCGTTGAGGAGTAGATTATAGTCTTGCTATCAGAGGTTTAGTGATAACATGATAGGTTAGACTTATCATTTTGTAAGGGATATGAATATCTTTATATGTGGTCTTACCATTCCATGGATAGGAATTGGTAAGTGATTTTGGAGAGGGAATCAAATGGGAATAGGTCCCTTAGGATTTTTAGCAAATCCTCAGCCGTCAACAGATTTGATATGCCTTTACCAACTACCATTTGAGTCAGGCTAGCCATGCTATTTCCCTCAGAATGATGAGTTGTTAAGGACTTATGTTGGGCTTAAAGGCCAACATTTCCTCTATCCTTAACTGCGGAATCAAATGGGAACAGGTCCCTTAGGATTTTTAACAAATCCTCAGCTGTCAACGGATTTGGTATGCCTTTACCAACTACCGTTTGAGTCAGGCTAGCCATGCTATTCCCCTCAGCATGATGAGTTGTCAAGGACTTATGTTGGGCTTTAAGGCCAACATTTTCCTCTATCCTTAACCGTTAGAGGTGTTGGATTATTTGGTTACTGTATTCGTAACCTTGATTCTTCTTTGAGACAATCAGTATACGATCAGCTCGATACTGGTTTATGGTTGTATGATCTCATTTAGAGAAAGAGAGGAGCGCTCCTTCTGCATATTTTGGATCTGAAGGTCTTGATCAGAGGTGTAATATTAACTTGATCATGAGTAGGATCCTATCAAGGATAATACTTCTTTAAGAACCTGCCGTTGATCGACATCATGAGTAAATAACCATCTGAAGTCATAAGGCGATATGCCCCGTTTGAATAGACTATTTCTATTACAAACGGTCCTTCCCATTTAGGCAGAAATTTGCCTTTGGTTTTGTGCGTCTTGATCATCGGTCGTCTGACGGCTAAAATCAAATCTCCTTTCTGGAAGACTCTTTACTTAACTTTCTTATTGAAGGCTTTTGAGATCCGGGCTTGATACAACTCAATGTGTTGCTGAGCTTGTAACCGCTTCTCATCTAGAGCTTCGAGCTCCTGGAGTCGCAATCGATCATTGTCCTCCTTTGTCATGTTAGTCATCAAAGCGACTCGTAATGACAGCATCTGGATTTTTAACGGTATGACTGCTCCGCACCCGTATACCAGGAAAAAAGGCGTATTACCTGTCGGAGTCCGAATTGTGGTTCGGTAGGTCAAAAGACATTCACTAAGCTTCTCATCCCAGTCTCGCTTATTTGAGGAAACGAACTTTTTGAGTAGCTTAATAATTATCTTGTTGAATGCTTCCACCAAGCCGTTAGCGGCGGGATTATAAGCAGTTGAAGCCACATTCTGAATTTGGTACTTATCACAGAACGATAGAATACTTGGCTTGCAAATTGGGGTCTGTTATCATGGATGATCCGCCTAGGGACACCAAATCGATGGATGACATGGCGTTTGATGAAATTAACCACGTTAGAAGTTTTAACTTCCACCAGCGATATAGCTTCTGCCCACATTGAAAAGTAATTGGTTATTGCTAGGATAAATCAGTGACCTCTCATTGAGGAGGGGCTGATCGGCCCTACGACATCGATTCCCCATGCTTCAAATGGCTATGAGTAACAGTTGGATGAAGTAACTCTGGAGGCTGATGTATGAAGTCCGCATGGATTTAGCAGGCCTTACACCTCCGAGCATATTGGATGGCATCGGCTATCATGGTTGGCCAATAATATCCAAGCCTGTGCAATCGGTCCTTGAGTTTTGGACCTAGCTGATGAGCTCCGCATATGCCATCGTGCGCTTCTTTAAGCACTTCCTGTGCCTCTAAATTAGAAAGGCAATGGAGGAGGATACCGTCGTATGAATGACGGTAAAGTGTCTTCAAAGTTGGATCATAGTAAAAGCGGAGAGACCTTTGCCTGATAGATGCCGCTTTTTTAGGGTTATCTGGCAGTAAACCATACAAAGCATAGTCGATGAGGGGAAATCGCCAATTACTCAGTTCAAGATCTGTCGAGATATTATAGACCTCTTTGGTTCTCAACATATGTTTAGAGCAGACAAGGTGTCAAGTCGCCACTGTAAGGTGATACTTGGTGTCGACTGACAAGGCTAGCGTTGTTGGTAATGCAGCCAGAGCATCGGCCCTAGTATTCTGGGATCGAGACACGTGACCGATGTAAAAGCCATCAAATAAATTGGCCACTTCGATGACTACGTGATAATAAGGTACCAAATCTTCGTGACGGACCTCATATTCGCCTTTAACCTGATTGACAATCAGTTTTGAATGGCCATAAGCTTCAAGGTAGCGTACCTCCATTTCGTGAGCGAGCTGAAGACTAATGAGTAGAGCATTCTATTCTGCCACATTGTTGGAGCATGATTCCGTCAAAGAAAATGCCCTAAGAAGGACATGATTTTGTAGTGAGATAAACACAACCCCCACACCGGTAATGATCTTGCCTTTAGGGCCTATTCGTGATGCTCCATCGAAGAACATCTGTCACACTTCATCCTCTGAAGTTATATAGATTCGAAGACTTCATCTAGAATGTCTTCATAAAGTTTTGAGCTTTTCGGAACCGGATGAGCAGCCAAGAACTCTGCAAGTCGGACCCAGCCGAGTTTAAGTGACTCAGCGCAGAGACTCTGGTGGATCGCGCATTGATGAGTTCAGGAAATTTCGACACCACCTTCTTGCTTGCAAGTTTTGAAACGAAACACAGGTTGATGCATTGTTCCTCTCATCACCACAGAGGTTGATCAGTCACATATTTTGCATATACATTGTCACCTTACCATACTTTTTAGCTAATAAATCCTATTAATAAGTCTTCTTTTTCTTTGTTAAATGTAGGCCCAATTGCTAAAAGAAAGGAAAGAGAAACAAGCCCAAAAGCCCACAAAATTCTGACTTAATTCAGAATAAATTCGAAATCAAGGAATCAGGGCAAAATCTTGGCATATCAGAGAGATTGAAAACCGGTTGAAAAGAATCCTCCCAAATCGAGCGGTTGAAGCCAACAATCAAAGGCTGTTTCGTCAAATCCTAGAGCAGAAACGAGAGAACCAGAAGAAGATACAGGAGAATCACCAAACCACGGGAGCCCACTAATTGGGTGTGGCCACATGGCCACACCAGGGCCGCGAAAATGCGGCCCTAGCTGCATTTTTGCGGCCTTGTCATGTCAGTTGGGGGAGCGTTTGCTTCCCCAATCTTCCCGGGATCTCCCCCCTCTGGTTTTTCCTTATAAATACTAGTTTCAACAGAGCAAAAAGGAGTGAAGACTAGGATTAGAATTTTGTTTATACTTTAAGATTTAGGCTCTTTGTTAGATAGTACAAAAGTTGTATTTTTGTTTTGTAATTTGTAGTTCAGCATAAATACTTGTGAGAGAGAGGAACTGAGTGCTTGTACTTGAAGATTGAAGTGACATCAATACAAGAATCGAGATACTTTTTCTTTCACTCATTTTACGTATGTCTTGCGTTATTTACTTGCATTTTTCTTTAACTTCCATGAGTAGCTAAATCGCTTTTCTTGGCTCACTATTGTACCTCTCTCTAATTCTTCTTCTTTTCTGATTTTAATGAAAAAGACCCAATGAATCATTTGCATGCCTAACTTAAAGCCTTTCTTCTTGAAAGTGTTCTTGAAGACACATGAGGATGGGTTTGAATTTTTAAACTCATACTTCTTTTAAGAACGTCTCTTGAACTTGTTTTTATCTCATACTTGCTTCTTCGCGCTTGATGATTTAACATTCGATTCAAAACGGTTTCTTAAAGAAAAGAGTTCACTTTTCCAACCATCTTATATGCTTTACTTCAAACTTTCTAAAGTCAACCTTAAGTTTTGCCTATGATCAAGTTGAGGCACTAAGGAGTTCAATAGAAGAATAAACGGTTGAGTAGTGAGATAGTGAGCCCAGATTTTCTTCTTTATTAAAATCAACCAAACAATTTTCGAGCTTTTTAAATCACCTTCTCCAAAGCCTTCTCTAAAGTTGCAATTTCTCTTTTAATCATCTCCTTCTTTCCATTCTCTTTTCAATTAAAAAACGAACACAATTCTTTGTTATTAAAGGAAACACCGAAAAGCTTTCATCGCATTCCTCCTCGTGGACACGACCCGTTAGCCACAAGCTACACGGTAATTTCTTAACTCTTTGATTGTTCTTTCATTTTAGCAATCAATTTTTGGCGCCGTTGCCGGGGAGGGAACAGTGTATTTATTTTTTAACAAGTTTGATGTGTTATTTCAGGGACTTGATGATTCAGATCTAGCATTCAAGCTTTGCAAGAGAAGACTTGCAAATTCTGTGCCCCTACTCTCGAAAGTGGGAAACAAAATTTCAAGAAACTGCGTTGCTAAAGTTGAAAAATTCATTGGACTACTAAAACTCTTTTTGCAGGACATATTGCTCGCAAAAAAAAAATTAAGTTTTTCTATGTTATATTCTTGCTATATCTGCTATCCACCATCCCTGTTTTAATCCAACAGTAATTTGAGTGATTGTTAATTGCTTAAAAAACGTTTAGACTTGCATTCTAGGCATTTGTCTAATTACGTTTATTTTACAATTACTGTTGAAGAGAGCTGGAGACAAGGTACGTATGCATAGCATATAGTTTAGGAAACATTCTTGGTGATATTTGCTTTGGAATGCTACTTTTCTATATCTTGCACACTTTGCATAATTAACTCTAAGGGCAAAACCCAATTCAAGATAAGGTGGGAAAGTCATTACCCTTCCTTAGCCCACAAACCATCTCCAAGCACGCACAACCTAAGCCTAAGTAAAATCTGATAGACGTTGGCCTTACGGACATCTCGAACTCACTAGGAGATTATCTTAAGGGGGAAGGTGTTGGAATTTGACTCCTGCCAAATAAGTGTCTAGGAAGGGGATTAAGGGCCGAAGCCCAAAGATAGGTGGTTACTTAATTAAGGAACGTCTTTGACGGATAACCTCCCACCAATCTTGCCCTGACCTGGCTGATTAGCTTGTGGTCAAAGTCTACATTATACCTCCTGTGGACAATCAACCAGTTAGGAGTTATCTAGGTCAAGGTTACCTTAGACTAGGCTTGGTTGTTTTCTCTTCTTGACTCTTGGTGAACTTGTTCGTGATTGTGTTGTGTATGCAAGTGTGGTCAAGAGACCCTAACTCATCTTGGTTGATTAGAAACATATCACCACCCAAGTTCGGACCAAGACCTGATCCGGTTATGGCTCAACCAACATCCTTGCAGGATAGGTTCTATCCCATCCGAACCTCATTTCCATCTTGCATTCTACTTCCATCGGTTGGTGAATACAATTTTGAGCTCAAGCCTCAATTCATCAACGCACTCCCCAAGTTTCATGACTTAGAGTCCGAAGATGCTTACTTCTTCATAAGAGATTTTGAGAAAGTATGTCTTATGATGAAAATCCCACACCTTGTAGACGATGCTATTAGGTTGAGATTTGTCCCTTTCGCTCTTAAGGACTTAGCAAAGAAATGGCTCTACAGCTTAGCGGCCGGTTCTATCACATCTTGGGATGGTTTCATCAAGGTCTTCTTGAAGAAACTCTATCCAATTCATAAGACCGCTCTCATTAGGAAGACCATCATGCAATTCAAGCAAGAACCGAGTGAACCGTTCTGGAGGTACTTTGAACGCTTTAAAGTCCTCCTTGTCCAATGTCCGCATCATGGAATAGAGAAATGGCGACAATGCCAAATTCTTTATGACGGTTTAGACTACTCGACCAAAACCCTCTTAGAAAGTATGTGCCAAGGGGGATTCTTGCAGAAGGATGAAAATGAAGGATGGGATTTGTATGAAAACCTAGCTGAAAAGACCATCCAATGGGAACCTACTAGTGAAAGCTCTAGAAATCCTAACTCTATCTCTTCAAAAGGAGGTCTCCATTCGATTGAATCATCCATAGCTAACGAGGCTAGGTTAGCTAACCTAGCGAGAAGACTGAAAGCTCTAGAAACTAAGGAACCTAGTCCAGTCAATCAAGTTAGCCCGAACCAAGTTTCAACTCCGGGTTGTACTTACTGTCAGGCCATGAATCATGTGTTTGAGGAGTGTCCTGTATTTCAAGCTCACCAACATTTTCCTGAACCGATGAATGCGGCCTTTTCAAGGCTGAACAATGATCCTTACGCTCTAACGTACAATCCTAGCTGGAGAAATCACCCCAATTTCTCATGGAGCCATCAAAATAATGACCACCCACGGTCAAACCATGCAAACCACTTCCATCATTCCAATAATTCTTCCAATCATCAACCCAACTTTTTCAATCACCCTCACAATTCTCCCAACAATGTTTCAAATTATCAGCAAAATTTTCCCAACCAAGCTCCAATATCTTCCTTCCAGAATCCTCAACTTGAAAGGAGAATGACTGATTTTGAGAAAAATATGGAAAGGTACATGAAGAACCAGGATTCCCTCATGCAAACAATACAGAGGCTAGAGGGTCAAATGAGCCAGTTAGCCAATCCACAACAGGAGAGGCAAAAGGGTACCTTGTCCAGTCAACCAATAATGAATTCTAGGAATTCACAACAAGCTCATTTGGTTGAGGATCAGTCATTGAATCAATTTCATACATTGAGGTCGGGAAAGAAAGTTGATAACCAAGTATCAACACCACCTAATCCTAGTCAGCACAATAACACTTCAGCATCCACCTCATCTAATCCCACTCCTCCTAAATTTGATGAATCTAAAAAAGATAAGTCAACCAGTCATGTGCACCAGCCTATAGCACCATTTCCTAATAGGCTGAAAAACAAGCAAAATCCACACATGGATAAGATAATTGAGATCTTTAACCAAGTGAAGATAAATGTGCCACTTCTTGATGCCATCCAACAAGTCACATCTTATGCTAAGTTTCTTAAGGACATGTGCACCAAGAAGAGAAAGACTAATGTTCCTAAAAAGGTCTTCTTAGCCACTAACATTAGTGAGCTACTATCGGGTCCGATCCCTGTTAAGTACAAGGATCCAGGTAGTCTAACCATTGCCTGCACAATAGGACAAGCCGAGATTAGTCGTGTACTTCTTGACTTGGGGGCAAGTATCAACTTGCTTCCTTTCTCAGTTTATCAACAACTCGGGTTGGGCGATCTTAGTCCAACTCGAGTCACTATCCAACTGGCTGACCGTTCAGTGAAAGTTCCAAAAGGGGAGATTAATGATGTCCTTATCCGGTTGGGGAGTTTATTTACCCTGTTGATTTCATAGTTCTTGGACACAACCTGTGTCTAACTCCAATCATAGGGCTCAAACTCCTGTTATCCTAGGGCGACCATTCCTTGCTACTGCCAATGCCATCATCAATTGTAGGAATGGATCCATGAGGTTAACTTTGGGGACATGACTAGAGAAGTCAATGTATTCAACCTAGAAAAACAACCACGTAAGATAAGAGATCAAACATTTGAGGTAAACTTTGTTGAAAACAATTGTGATGAAGAGAGTGAAGATTCAGAAGATGAGTCACTGTTTCTTAATGAATTTTTAAAAATGAATGCGATTATTTTGATGTCGAAGATCCTAATGTTAGAGTACCCTTTAAAAAGGGGAAAATTGATTTGAATATCTTCACTTTCGATGAGCCAACCAATAATGTATCGCATGAGGATATAATTCAAGAACCTCGATTGACATACTCTTTGAAAACCTCTTCGAAGAAGAACTCATGTGTTTGGATGAACCAACTAGGGATCTTTTGGTTAATTGCACATCTCTCTGGGAAAGTGTTGACCTAAGCTTTGAGGAGATATATGAAATTGAGTTAGAATTCCTAGGCATTCATAATGAAGAAGTTCCAAATGAGAAGGGTGGTGGTGACAAATTTTTGAATAATGATTGTAGTAATATGAGGAAGAAACACCTAAAGAAGGTGAGACTGGGGAGGCAGAAAGCTAAAATGACAAAACAATTGGCCTCCCCACTGTGCCCTATAAAGAGGACCCATTGGAATGATGGGAAGAGAGCTAGAGGGATAAGACCGAAAAAGACCTATGTGTGGGAGAAACTTGATGTTGTACATGTTCCTGTATAATATTTGCACCTCTTTTACATTTCATTTCATGCATGTATACATTTCTTTCATACATTGGGGACAATGCATGAGATAAGTGTGAGTGAGGGATCTAACATGATGACCACTATAACTTGAAAGAAAAAAAAAAGAAAAAATATGTAAAAAAAAAAAGAGAAAAACTTTTTGAAAGGTTAGAACAATATTTTGATATATTTTTTGTAAGAAATTAAGTCAATTTTAAGGAATAGGAGAATCATAATTAGGATTTCTTACACTTAGTCAAAATAAGATAACTTGTTTGATTTTTAAGGTTAGAAAGAAAAGTTGTGAAAGTAATTTAGTCTTGATATTTATCTTGATGACATATGCACACTAAATACACTTAGGGTTTAAAAACAGAGACTCTTATGCCTTATAAAAAATATATTATGAAAAAAAAACCAAATCTAATTATTGATTAGCTAGGTTCTTTGGCCTAAGCAAGTCTTAGTATTTATGCAAAAGATAATTAGATAAGTTTGAAAAAAAAATGTGTATACAAATCCTCTGATTAAGCTGGGTATTTATGCCTCATGAATCATAAGTATTCACGCCTAAAAGGGGTACATCTTATAAATAGAAACTTTAGTTTCGTGGCCTTATCTGCTCGAGTGTTTAAGTCCTTAGGGGTGTTTTCTCACCTGGTGCTCTAAAACTGTCCGGTTTGGGTGTCACCGACTGAATGCTCGTTACATGAGCAGATTAGAAAGCCTAATGAAATTGAGGAATAAATTCCACCAAAAATAAATAAATATAAGGCATAGGAGTTAATGTTAAAGAACCCTTAGTCAACTTCACAGTCACGATGGTGCATACGACTCCAGGGTAAATTAATAGACCAGATGAGAAAAACAATTTGACTCCTTACTTTGATTGATGACATGTTGTTAAATAGAGACTTAGTTTCGGAATGAAAAATTTGATATTCCTGTAACTTATAGATTACTTAAAGCCTTACAAATATACTTCAAATATTTTCTCCTTTAAAAATGCTTTTCGAAAATACTAACTTTTTTCTTTTTCTTTATGGATTTTGTGGGTGCAATCCACTGAAAACCCTCTCGAGACAAAACTCGTCCTCTAGGGGTAACCTAGAGGTTTAACGGCTTGTTGCACATCCTCAGTGCAATCGAGTGACCTGCGAAAGTGGTCTAATAATTGATTAGAATTAGTCTGATGTTTTACTCGAGGGCAAGCAAAAGATAAGTGTGGGGGTGTGATTAGTCACATATATTGCATTTACATTGTCACCTTATCATACTTTTTAGCTAATAAATCCTACTAATAAGTCTTCTTTTTCTTTGTTAAATGTAGGCCCAAGTGCTAAAAGAAAGAAAAGAGAAACAAGCCCAAAAGCCCACCAAATTCTGATTTAATTCTGAATAAATTCGAAATGAAGGAATCAGAGCAAAATCTTGGCATATCAAGAGGTTGAGAAGAATCCTCCCTGAATCAAGCGGTTGAAGCCACACAATCAAAGGCTGTTTCGTCAACGTTTGGAGCAGAAACAAGAAAACCAGCAGAAGATACGGGCAAATCACCAAACCAGGAGATCCCCCCCTTTGGGTTTGGCCACCTGGCCACACCAGGGCCGCGAAAACGCGGCTAGGGCCTCGTTTTCGCGGCTTTTTGGAGGTTGTTGGGGAGCGTTTGCTCCCCCAATCTTCTCGGGATCTCCCCTCTCTAGTTTTTCCCTATAAATGCCAGTTTCAACAGAGGAAAAAGGAGCGAAGACTAGGATTAGAATTTGTGTTTATTTTCCAAGGATTTAGGCTTTTTGTTAGCTAGCACAAAAGTTGTAATCTTGTTTTTAATTTGTAGTCTAGTATCAAAACTTGTGAGAGAGAGAATTTGAGGGCTTGTACTTGAAGATTGAAGTGACATCAATACAAGAGTCGAGCAGCGTTTTCTTCCACTTGTAGTACGGTATGGTTTGCATTATTTCTATGCTTTCTTCTTCGTTTTCCATGGGCAACTAAAACGGTTTTCTGGGCTCGCTATTGTAACTCTCTCTTGTTCTTCTTCTCTTCTGTTTTAAAAGAAAAAGACCCAATGAATCATTTGTATGCCTTACTTAAAGCCTTTCTTTTTGAGAGTGTTCTTAAAGGCACATGAGGATGGGTTTGGATTGTCAAACTCTCACTTCTTTCATGAACGTTCTTGAACTGTTTTACTTCATTCTTGCTTCTTCACGCTTGATGATTTAATATTCAATTCTAAATGATTTTTCAAAGAAAAGAGTGAACTCTTCCAACTATCTTATGTGCTTTACTTCAAACTTTCTAAAAAACAACTTTAAGTTTTGCCTATGATCACTTTGAGGCACTTAAGATTTTAATAGAAGAATGAACAATTGAGTAGTGAGATAGTGAGCCCAGATTTTCTTCATTATTATAATCAACAAGACAATCTTCGAACTTTTTAAATCACCGTCTCCAAAGCCTTTTCTAAAGTTGCAATTTCTCATTTAATCATCCCTTTCTCTCCATTCTCTTTTCATTAAAAAACGATCACAATTCTTTGTTTTTAAACGATTGACCGAAAAGCTTCCATCGCATTCCTCCTCGTGGACACGACCCGTTAGCCACAAGCTACACAGTAAATTCTTAAACTCTTTGATTGTTCTTTCATTTCAGCAATCACGTACGTAGGGGGCTTTTGCTACTCCTAGGAAGAAGTTGTTTGAACTTCTCTTGGCCACAGTGAATGACCGGCGTCTCAGCAATACACCTAATGGTCTGCTTATCGCATTGTGATACTTGATTCTTAACAGTGGAGAGCTCAATCCCCAGCGGAGTCGCCATCTTGTCTTCCATTGATTTTGCAAAGGGGAAACTGACAAAAAAAGGGGTCGAGGAGCTAAATTACAAGTAATTCTTTGCAGGAAGAAGATTATAGGTAGATATCCTCTGAGATTTCTGGGGAAGTATGCCGGTTATGAATCTGATCACGCACGATCACTTTACCCCTTTGACAATGCGATCGATCAGACAATCGAACTGCCGCCTGATGGGATTCGTTTCTCGCCTGATTCGGGGAATCGGAGAACAGAAGGTCGGTAGAGCCCTCTTATTACTTCTCGAGCTGCCTTCGCTTGGGAATTCCTTCTCGCCTGGTTCCGAAAATTCCTTGAGAGGGAGGAAGATCTTAGGGTATTAGCACCCTGATTAGAGAAGTAATTCTCTGAATTCTTAGAAGCAAGAGTGTAGATCTCTGTCTTTAGTCGTCTCTCCTCTCTTTTTCCCCCCTCTGGCCCTTTCTCGTGTGCCTTTGTGCGCTATTTATAGAGAGAGCAGGGGTATAATTGCTCCTTGAAAATCTGGAAACAGATTGAGTCAATCTGTTTTACATATGGAAAGTAGCCTCGCTGCAGGGCTAGAGACAGCTTTTGCGAAGTTAAGAATAGCAAGTAGTGCTGATCTCTTAATCCGCTCTGTTAGATGAGGACTACTCCCTTGATTCTTTCCAAATAACTGAAAGATCTCTCCTGATCTTCTCACCTGATTGGGAGAGTCAAAAGATGATGGCAAGCAACTGTCAAATTTGATCTCAATTAGATTTGATCTCATCTAGAGATTTGATTGGTCAAAGATGACCATAAAAGACCTACATCAAAGTCGTTGCATTGAGCTCATGGTGGAGCTGGAAGAAGCTTCTGGTGATGCTAGAAGAAAGCTCTCAGTGGAGCTAGATAGAACTTGTGGCGAAGCTACCAATCATCCTTCTGCGTGGCGCGTGGGGCTTCGAGCGAAGCTAACTCTCTGCAGAGTTAACTAAGCATCTCTCGCAGCGAAGTTTGTGAAGGAACTTCCTGCGATGCTAAGCAACTTTGGCTTCTTATACGGGACTTATCTCGTGGGCTCGTGCGAGACTAAGTGTTGAGCTAACTTAGTGTCTCTGGACCTACTTAGGCCTTCTCACGAGCTTTTCTTGGCTTACTGTCTGCTTCACTAGATCAGTAGAGTCCAAATTGTTGATATGTCCCTTCGAGATGGGTAAAGAACTGGTCGTCAGCTTGTCTGCCGCTTGTCTTTTGTGGATGTCAGCAAGTTAGATATTGTTCAGGCCAGTTAGGAATCTTGTCTTTTTTAGAGTGTCAACAGAGATATGAAGAATATAAAGCAATGAAAGATATAAGAGAGATAGAGTTAAGAGATAGTGGATTAAACGTAAACACCAAGATATGTTTCGAGGTTCGAGCCACTGCTCTACGTCCCCGCCTTCACACAAAAAATTTCTATTAAGTCCACACAGGACCTCCCACAAAGGGAACCTCCACCGAGGAATTTGCAATTAAAAACTTGGAGTATACAACTTCTCTCTCCAACACCATCACCTCTACTCAAGAGGCAAGGCATAAGCCAAAACACAATAACCTCTACACAAGAGGGATGGGCATAAAGACAAAAAACAATCACCTCTACACAAGAGGATAATCACAAACCCCAAGTACAATCACCTCTACGCTAGAAGGATAGGCACAATGCCAAAGCAAAGGAAAGATTACAACTTGGTGATCACAATAGACCATAAACACTCTTGGTGATCACAATAGACCATAAACAATATTCCTCACAAAAAATAAGATCCTATTGATAGGATAAAGATGATAGCTCAAGTGTGTGAAAACAAGGTGTTTGGAAAATACTAGATAAAGATAAGAATAAAAATCCAAAAACCAATTTCCTAAAGACTCTATTTTCTTTGATTTTTCAACCGTTGAAAACAAAATAAAAATAAATCTTTTTGGCATAAAAACTCTTCAAAAACTAGAAGCAAAATATTTGTAAGATGGGAAGAGAAGCTCTCAATAAATTTTATACAAAATAGCCCAAGAGAAGCCCTATTTATAGCTTCTCAAAAATATAGCCATTAGCAGCCTAGAAAGGTCAAAAATGACCTTCCGGTCGACCGGCCCAACGGTCATATTTCTGACCGTTGGCTCTCCGGTCGATTGCCCGGTCGGCACAGCCTGTCAGTCGACTGCCTGGTCGACCAACAGTACCCGAGAGTGGGGTACTTTCAGTAAGCTGACCGCGTGGTCGACCGGCCTTCTAGGCTAGTCCTGTGCACGTATCTTGTGCACATCAGTCGATCGGCCGGTCGATCGACCTCTAGTCCGGTCGACCGCCAACATGTTCTGGCAGCAATTATAGGACTTGAAACTTAGACATTTTAACTCCAATAAAATCCCATAAATTCCTAAAAATTCCATAAAAATATGTTCTTGTAAGATATTTGAATAACAAATATGCATGACAAAAAATCAACACATATTGCAAACTATTTGAACTATTTTTGTGATATAAAATATTTGGCCTTAAACAAAAACCGTATTTTTCGAAAACCAAATTTTGAAATGGAAATCCAATTTTTCCCAAACTTGTATAAATACAAAAACACGATATTGAAATATATTTGAAGCATATTTTGTATGGATTGACTCCAATACACATGTACATGATATATCTATGGTTTTGACATGAAATCCAAAATAGGTTTTGTTAATTACAAAACTCTAAACACCTAATAGGATCATCAAAATAAGTTTTTCTAAATATATGAAGCATATATGTATATATTTGAAATCCAATATACATTAATCATGTAAACTTATTTTGATTCTATCTATTCATGAAAACCATATACATACATACATACATACATACATACATACATATATATATATATATATATATATATATATATATATATATATATTTATATATTTGAGATCCAAAAACCGGTTAAATCGAAAACCAAACGTATTGAACTTGTGTGTGTGTGAACTTGAGCATATCAACACTATCTATCTTTACACATGATCTAAATACAACTAAACTAAACAAACCGAAGTCTTCTTGTAGAACTCCTTCTCCAAGCCGACTCAATCCAAGGACGATCCAAAGAGCTTGACTCCAACTGAGTGCTACATGCGATCTTGATGTGCGAGCTCTTAAATCTACATGTATTAGCTCCCAAAACTCCTTTGTTGAAGCTAAGCACCTACTAAGACCTTGATCGTAAATCTGAAACTATATAACCACAAGATCATTGGTACTATAACTATATGAGTTAATCATCATTAAAACTAGTGCGATGGGCCTTTGGGCTAACAACCCTATCAATATACAAAGGAATATAGAACTGGAATTATATTTATAAGATTCAGAGAGATAAGACAAAATCTAACTGAAAATCAGGGGATAAAACAAAAATTTATCTCCAACCTTATCTCCAACCTTATCAGAAGATCTTTTCTGTTGGGCAAGAGATTTTTTCCCTATCTTCATATGCTCTCTTATCCAGTTTTGGCTATAAATACCTAGATTTCTGAAGGCAAATGGGCACCACTGAGCAGAGAAAGATTTTAAGCTAGTTTTTTTACTTTAGCTTAGTTTAGGGTTTTATTTCTCTCTTTATGTAGTTTTCAGATTTATTTATGCAACTTAGAAGAGAGAAGAGTTTCATGAGAGAATGAGAGTGAAGCTTGTATTGAGAGTGACATCGGTGTAAGTAATCTTCTTTTCTTTTATTTTTACTTTATTGAATCTAAAGTTACATTATTTGTCCTTCATTTCTATTTTTCTTCTCATTTCCTCTGAGGTGCTTGTAATCCAAATGAATCCTATAGCTTCGAAACTGCCTTGCCCATGCAAGTGCCATTAATGGCTTATGGTGATGGATATCCATTTTTAATTTGTTTTAGCTTATACCTTTATTTCTTAGTTTAGCATGGGAATGGGGAAGGTCCTACCTGTCGTACTTCGATTGCCTTCAAGCCAAGGTCAATCGTTGCAATGGATTAAAGGTAATAAGCGCCAAAGAGGTAAGTAAGTATTTTAGTTTTTCTTTTTTTCTTTCAATTCATTAGTATAGATCACTTTCAATCACCAACTCTCTTTTCTTTACTCTTTTCATTTGTTTTAACTAACTTTTCTATTTTTCACAACCACCATCTTCTTCTATCGACCACTTTCTCACATAGTTTTCTTTCTCTTTTCTTTTTAAAGAACATAGAAGAAGTTTTAACCATTTTTTGTAACTTAAATAAGAATTTACAACACGCTTCCATCGTAAGTATCTCCTAATGGATCACGACCCGCATAGCCACTTGCTATCGCGGTAGAATTGAGAACCTTCCACTTCTATTCTTCTTTTCTAAAATTCTATATTTTTTGTGCAAGTTTTACTCAATCAAATTTTGACATCATTGCCGCTGAGGGATATTAAGTTTTTTTTCTAATTTACTAAATTGGTTAACTTTTTTCTTTATTGTTTTTGTTTGCAGGGACCAAAATAAAGAAATTTTGCACTGTAGTGGGCATATTGCTACTCTATACCTCTGTTCAAGAAGGTAGAGCATTAGAGCCCACAACTTTACTACGCAAATGTGACAAAAGCCGCATTTTTGCTTAAATATTGGAGGACTATTGACAGAAATTTTTGCAGGTTGCTTGAAATTTAAAGACTAAGTTTCTGCAATTTTAGTTTTTTTGTTTAACATATTCCGCACACTGTACTAACCCAATACTAAAATGATGATTGTTAGGTGCTAAAATGGTTTAGACTTTGTATTTAGGGCATTTATCTATTTTATTACATTTACATTGCTGTTGAAGAGTGCTGGAGCTAAGGTATGCGTGCATTGCATGTAGCATAGGAAACATTCTTGTATGATTTAATTATCTTGAGTGTTACGTTTTGCTATACATCTGTACATTGCACGAAAACAATTAAGGCTTGTCCTATAAACAAGATAAGGTAGGAAGTCATCACCCTCTCTTAGCGCACAAACCATCTCCTCACTCATTAACCAAGCTTAATTAAAACTTAGTAGACGTTGGCCCTAGGGACATCTCGGACTCAATAGGAGACTGACTTATGGGGAAAGTTGATTAGAATTTGACTCTTATCAAATCAATGTCAAAGGTTGGGATTAAGAGGTGAAATCTAAAAGAATAGTGATTTGACATAATTAGGCTCATTTCTTAGGCATGGATATTGATTAGTCACATATATTGCATATACATTGTCACCTTACCATACCTTTTAGCTAATAAATCCTATTAATAAGTCTTCTTCTTCTTGGTTTAATGTAGGCCCAATTGCTAAAAGAAAGGAAAGAGAAACAAGCCCAAAAGCCCACCAAATTCTGATTTAATTCAGAATAAATTCGAAATCAAGGAATCAGGGCAAAATCTTGGCATATCAGAGAGGTTGAAAACTGGTTGAGAAGAATCCTCCCTGAATCAAGCGGTTGAAGCCAACAATCAAAGGCTGTTTCTTCAAATCCTGAAGCTGCAATGAGAAAACCAGTAGAAGATATGGGCAAATCATCAAACCGGAGCATTCCACCAATTGGGTGTGGCCACATGGCCACACCAGGGCCGTGGAAACGCGGCCCTAGCCGCATTTTCGCGGCCTTGTTATGTCAGTTGGGGGAGTGTTTGCTCCCCCAATCTTCCCGGGATCTCCCCCCTCTGGTTTTTCCCTATAAATACCAGTTTCAACAGAGGAAAAAGGAGCGAAGACTAGGATTAGAATTTTTATTTATTTTCTAAGGATTTAGGCTCTTTGTTAGATAGCACAAAATTTGTATTTTTATTTTTCAATTTATAGTTCAGTACAAATACTTGTGAGAGAGAGGAATTGAGTGCTTTTACTTGGAGATTGATTGAAGCTAAACCTGCACACAAAATACGAAATTTCAGAACTTTTAACAAAAATGTGCAAGTGCTCAATTCTAACCGCAATAGCAAGTGGATATGCGGGTCGTGATCCACAAGGAGGGTTTGCGATAGAAGCGTTCAAAGTTTTGTATTGAAATCTTTATGAAGAAAAACGAAAGTTCTTCTTTGTTTTAAGAAATGAAAATGAAAAAAGAGTTATAGGTTAAAGTTAGAAAGAAAGCGATAGATGAAGAAGGTGGAGAAAACCAGAGAATGACTATATACAAATGAATTGAAAAAAGAGTGAAAACGATTTGGAAGATGTGGTGAAAGAAATCGTGTTGGCGATCTATACTAAAGAAATAAAAGAAAAGAAAGAAGGTTGAAGAAATACTTACCTAATTTGATTTATGACTTACCTGAAAACCTTGCATGTTCTACCTTCTTGGAGGCGTTCAACGCATAGATCATAGGATCGAGCTCAGTCCCCGTTCGCATTATATCATCAAGCGGCGCAAGAATGAAGTGATACGGATCTTGAGGAGGAGAACGTCTTCATGAACTATCTTTGGCACTCACACAACATCGTTATACTTATGCTTCTAGAATCACTTGCAAGCTCTTCGAAAACAAAAGAGGTAAAGTAGAAAGAGGAAAAAGAAAACAAAAGAGACGACTAATCATAAAAGAGTATTTACCTTTATTGCTTGCAGAAACAATGGAAGAAAGGAGGAGGGTACATCGGTGTCACTCTCAACATAAGCCTCTCTCTCTTACTTACATGAATCTTCATCTAACCTAAGCTTACATTCAAATTACAATTACATAAAAAGAAAAGAAAAACTTAAACTACAAAGAATGAAAACTAGGCTAAATCCTATCTCTGCATGGTCATCCCATTTTCAGTGCAAATACTGGTTTTTATAGGCAAAAACCCAATCTACAGGATCCCGGGAAGAGTGGGGGAGCAAACGCTCCCCCTAACTCCACAACCAAGCCGCGAAACGCGGCTTTGGCCGCGTTTCCACGGCCAGTGGGTTCTCCCTGGTTTCTCCTTCTGCTTTTATCTTCAGTTGATTTTCTCGTTTGAGTCCAGGATTGTGACGAAATGGCCTTTGATTCTTGGCTTTAACCGATCGATTCTGAGAGGATTCTTCTCAACCGGTTTTCAACCTCTTGATTTTGAAAAACACCTAGGGGGGTGAATAGGTGTAAGTTCTAATCTAGTGAACTAAATGCGCTAAATGCGGAAGCTTAAAATAATTTTGCAATCACACTTAGTACAATCAACAAGTGTAGCCGAATTCCCCGTGAAGGGCTCTCGACTAACTCCTCTTGATTCCCCTAGATATGGGTTGAGGTGCTATGTGAAGTCTTGTTGATTAAGTACAAGTGAGGCACACACACAAGCAAGCCAAGCATATAATGATATAACAATAAGAAAGATGCAAGGCAACACAAGCAATATGATATGAATGATATGGCAATAAGAATGATGCTTTGCACAAATGTAAAGAGAGAGAGAGTTAGAGAGACAATGGATCAGACTCAAAGGCCAAGAAATGTTTCGAGGTTCGAGCACCTTGCTCTACATCCCCGCCTACACCACCATGTAGGATTTCCAATCCACTATCACGTCCACCGAGGACTCCCACCGAGGGAACCTTCACCGAGAAGGATTTTTACAACACGGGAGTACCGAACTCCTCTCTCAAACAACCACCTCACAACCGAGGGGTAAGCCAACAACCAACACCTCTACCGAAGAGGGTTTACAATCAAACTCCACCTCTCACTAGAGGGAGCAAACAAAACACCCGATCAACCTCTACCAAAGAGGGATACAAGAAGAACAAGGGTGTACAACTTAGAGGCTTAGCAACCTCAAACAATTCTCTCTTTTTCTCTTTTCCACAAAAACAAGATCCTAAATAGATTAAGATAGAGGATAGCTCAAGTGTGGAATCAAGGTGTTTTTGGAAACAAGCAACAAAGAAAAACTACTTGAAAATCTCTTGTAGATGATAGAAAATGAAAGCCAATTCAATATCCCAAAAACCTAGTTTTCTTTGATTTTCCAAAAATCCAAAACAATACAAAAATAAATCTTTTTAGCACAAAACTCTTTTTAAAACTCTTTTAAAACAGTAGAGAAAGTCTGAAAATTTTAGCTCTAAAAATCTTAAAGAAAACTATGAAGAGATGGGGTATTTATAGCCCCAAAACAAAACTAGCCGTTAGGCTGATATGTCAGTCTGACAGATCTCCGGTCGACCGTTCCGGTCGACCGCCAACGGTCTAAAATCCGACCGTTGGAGCCTCCGGTCGACCATCCGGTCGACCCAAACAAACAGAGAGCACTGCTCTCAGACCCGGTCGACCCTGACGGTCGACCGTCCCTGTGTCTGCCAAACGTGCACAGATCTGTGCACGTCAGTCGACCGACCCGGTCGACCGACTTCATCCCAAGTCGACTAGGTCAGTTGACTAGTCGACTGGTTGAAGCCTGGAACAGAAAACTGGGTCAGAAAAACAGTTTAAAAATATTTTGAAAAATCTTTTAACACTTTAAAAATCACCAAAAATAGTTTTATCATTTTGCATTGATATATAAACATGTGGTAAAAAGTTTAGCTCAAATATCAATCAATATGAACTATTTTTGTGTCTTATCATTTTTACCAAAAACCAAAACTTGTATTTTTATCAAACTTGGATTTTTCAATACATGAATAGGAAAGTCAAAATAAGTTTGTATAAGTCATGTAAGCATGTATGTATAGAATGAAACAACTATACATATATCAATTAAACTTGTTTTGATCTACTATTCATGAAAACCAAAAACCAAACATAAAACGTGTGTGTTTGTGCACTTGAGCATATCAACTATACTAAGCTTTACAAATGGATCTAAAACACACTATCTAAACTAGGATACCTAAGTCTTCTTGATGACCTCCATCTTCAAGTAGACTTGCTCCCAAACTCGTGATCCACCGAGTGCAAAGGAAAGAACTTGAAGCTTGAGCACCGGAATCACCATGAAAAGCTTCTAAACTCCTTTGTTGAAGCTAATCACCAACTAATATCTTGCTAATGATCTGAAACTAAAAATCACAAGAATATTAGTAAACATAACTACATGAGTTAATCATCATCAAAACTAGGGTGGAAGGCCTTTGGGCCAACAATCTGCCCCTTTTGAAGATGACAAAACTCATGGAGTTATATATGCATGGATTAAAGTTAAGCTTCAAAGAAGCTCCCCCTTAACTCATGCATAAAACAAATAAACATAAATATGCATGAATGACAATGCATAAACAAGATGCTCTAGATACCAAATGAAATATTCAAAACAAAACATGTTCTAGAGATCAATTAACATTAAACTATATTAAATTAATATATGCAAAACATAAATATGCATATATAAAACTCATAACATCAAAATCTTTCTCCCCCTTTTTGTCAATCATCAACAAAGGGGTAAACAATCAAAACAATAAAATGAGGGGTAAAAATCTTTCTCCCCCTTTTTGTCAATCAAAACAATAAAACAATGTTCTCCCCTTTTTGTCTAAAAACAAAAACAAGGTCAATAAGGGGTTACAATCAATTTGGATATCAATTGAAAATATGTCAATGAAGCATTTTGATACCAATTGAAAATAAACAAAGATCAATAAATGTTATATGCTATATACATTCATGAAGAGGAAGACGCTAAGTTAGCTTCCCTACACATATGCATTACATGAAGGAGGGATGTTAAGCCCTAATTCACATAATACACATTATGTAATGCATAAGAGGAGATGTGAAGCTCCCCCTACACACGTGTACCACATAAAGAAGAGATGTTAAGCTCTTCAATACAAGATACACTCATCATGAATCTATATGTAGAAGAGATGTTAAGCTCTCCTTGCATATAGTCAATATAAATCAAAACTTTTGTATAATGTAATTTTTTTTTAAAAATTTTGAGATACCAATTTAAAATTTTCAAATAAACATCTTGATATCAAAAGATAGTATTTTTTTTTTAAAGCCATATAAACAATTGAAATGACTATTTTCTATCATAAAGTAAGGGAGTGGAAATACAAATACCAATTGAAATATGAAAAACGGATTTTCTCCCCCTTTATGAAATACCAACAAAAACTATGCGTAGGCTTGAAATAAGATACCAATTGAAAACTAAATCAATTGAAATAAAGTTGAAGCTCAAGCTCTAGCATAAACAAGATTTGTGCTCAAGATATAGAAATATAATAGCACAAATAAAACATGTATATGTGTATGAAATAGAATGAGTACCAATCACCAATAGATGATACCAATTGAAAGAATACATACACAATAAACATATGAGTATACAAAAAAAATCAAGATTGATACCAGTTGAAAGAGTTCAATGATACCAATTGACTTAACAATAAAAGCATGATATAACTCATATTACTAACCTCCCATCTCATGCACAAGTTTAAAATGATTTTCAATATAAACATACAAGGCATGGACTCCCATCCAACCGCCCGTAGACGGTAGGAGTTTTCAAAAATAGATTTGAAAATTAAAGTTTGTTTGAAAACATCTACCATATGAAGAATACGAACTAGTTAAAATGGAAATTTTTGTTAACTAGTACGAAATCCTTCAAGCAAGGAATAAAACAAAATAGTTTTCATGAAATAAGAAATCCACATGAAAATCAACACTCTAATCCAATTAAGCATAATTATGACTCATGAAAACAAAACATGAGCAAGCAATAAATGTGAGTGTACAAGTACAATGTGAATATCAATATCATGAAAGGTAGACAATAAGCTCATTTATTCCTTAAACATGAAAACATGAAGATCATCAAAAATTATTTAATCTTCAAGGCATATGTATGTCTTATACAAACTAAAGTATACATACATATCCAAACACAACGAGTCCACAAATGTATATGCATGAAGGCACGTGGCTCAAAAAGATAATCATGTATATCTAATAGTTTGGACAAGATAGACATATACATGAAGTTTAAACATGAAAACATGAAAAACTAAATTTTCATTAAAACAAATTTTCATTTCAAGGTATATGTATGAATTGTCAAACATGAAGTATACATACATATCCCTAAACACAATTGAGTCTATATATAGATTTGCATGAAAGGCAAATGACTCAAGGGGTATACATGTAAATCTTAAAGTTTGGCAATACAAACATATACATGAAGTAAAACACACAATCATAAAACAAATCAAAAATATGAATACAAGTCTAAAATGTATGGATCATCAAAACTAGACTATACTAATACATCTAATGGGAACAAATAAGCATTCAAGCACAAACATATATGGATTTATTTGTGGCCCACTCTATGTACAAGTATAAATCCTAGTCTTAATGAAAACTAACATCTAAACATATATTCAACCATTAAGCATCAAAAACAAGATAAAAATCATCATGATAAAACTAAAACATGATTACTATGTAAATTCACATGTATTAGATTCATGATGTACATTATAGCTTAAACAAAAGTGAGAACACTAAGTATGGGTTCATATAAGCATGTGTGTCTCAAATACCATACATGTATGTCAAGGATCTAATAAACATGGTATTTACATACTAATCCATAGACAATGAAACATGCTATAAAACATCAAAACATGCTAATAATAAAAAGCATGTAATAAATGGGAGTTTAGGAATTGTTACCAAAACCTAGAAGGCAACTCTCCTTGTCTCCAAAACATGGTGGTCCTCTCCACCAAACATCCCTTGAAAGTGATGCATCCAAATGATTTCCTTTAAGCTTGGAACGCATCTACTCCAAGGTGCCATCACTCTCACGTCATGTGAGAGCCCACACCTACATTAAAAACACGAGGGGTGGTCTTTGGTACCCACATCTTATTGGGTCCATGGGGGTTAGTCCCTTCTCTAACCCAAACAAATTTCTTTGCTAAATTATCATTATGTATTCTATCATAGCAAAATCTAGCAAGGTGGCCCTTACGTCCACAATGTGTACAAGTGTACACATGAGCATACGTGTAATGGTGTCCGTGAGGAGCATGTGTATGCCGAGGAGGGTGTGCATGCATAAAAGATGGAACTTGTTTCTTTCGAACCAAGGATTCCAAGCGTGTGTGGTTCATGGCACATTGGCTCATAATGGAGCCCAAACAATCTACTCTCTTCTTTAACATACAAATATCATCATTAATCTTAGAAGAAGAGGTACATGCATTAGGTAGACTAGATAAAGAAGCTACACTAGCATGACAAACATGTGCATCCATCTTATTTTGCAAAACAATGTTTTTCTTTAAACAAACATTTAAATCATTTGAAATTGAAATAATCTTATTTTTCAAAGCAACATTCTCTATTAACACAAAATCAATTTTTGAAGACAAATTTTATTTTTCTTCAAAATAGCATGGCAATCATTTTTAGATTTTAAAAACTCATTTTCTTTAAGTGCAAGTTCTAATTGAGATCTCAATGAATCCCTTTCATTATAGACCTCAACCTTCTCTTGCAAAACATTGTTAAGTCTAGAATGCAAACTTTTATTTTCTTTTTCAATTTCTAGACTTTTCTTTTTCAAAATCTTATATTTTTCAATCATTTTTCACACACAATAGATAGTTCTTCATTTAAAGCATGGGCATCAAAATTATCACATGAAGAACTAGAGCAATCATCACTATCTAAGTGGGTTTCTGATTGTACCTCAAGGAAGTCATTCCCTTGGACCATGAAGCATTGAGAATCGGATTCTCCACTAGACTCCTCCGGTTGAATTTGTTCTTGAAGCTTGGAGGTGGTGGTTGTGGTAGACAACATATTCCACACAGCAAAGGCGGAATCAAAGTTAGAAGCAAGTATAAGATATTCTTTAGGTAATGTGCTTCTAATAGCCTCAAGGGCAAGTGCATTAGCCCCTATATGATCACCATTACAAAGATAGCATTTCTTGGTAGCGGCGAGGAAGACATGCAAACCTAGGGTCTTTAAGTACATGGACATCCTATACTTCCAAATAACAATGTTGGAAGGATCAAAGCTAGGTGGGGTCATGAAGTCCATGGTAAACTATATGTGTGCAAGCAAACAAATGCAAACAATAGATTAGCAAATAAAGGATCTCACTCCTAGGATGTTAAGCCTAATATCAGGAGCACGAGCTCCGATACCAATTGAAAAACACCTAGAGGGGGGTGAATAGGTGTAAGTGCTAATCTAGTGAACTAAATGCGCTAAATGCGGAAGCTTAAAACAATTTTGCAATCACACTTAGTACAATCAACAAGTGTAGCCGAATTCCCCGTGAAGGGCTCTAGACTAACTCCTCTTGATTCCCCTAGATATGGGTTGAGGTGCTATGTGAAGCTCTTGTTGATTAAGTACAAGTGAGGAACACACACAAGCAAGCCAAGCATATAATGATATAACAATATGAAAGATGCAAGGCAACACAAGCAATATGATATGAATGATATGGCAATAAGAATGATGCTTTGCACAAATGTAAAGAGAGAGAGTTAGAGAGACAATGGATCAGACGCAAAGGCCAAGAAATGTTTCGAGGTTCGAGCACCTTGCTCTACATCCCCGCCTACACTACCGTGTAGGATTTCCAATCCACTATCACGTCCACCGAGGACTCCCACCGAGGGAACCTTCACCGAGAAGGATTTTTACAACACGGGAGTACCGAACTCCTCTCTCAAACAACCACCTCACAACCGAGGGGTAAGCCAACAACCAACACCTCTACCGAAGAGGGTTTACAATCCAAACTCTACCTCTCACTAGAGGGAGCAAACAAAACACCCGATCAACCTCTACCAAAGAGGGATACAAGAAGAACAAGGGTGTACAACTTAGAGGCTTAGCAACCTCAAACAATTCTCACTTTTTCTATTTTCCACAAAAACAAGATCCTAAATAGATTAGGATAGAGGATAGCTCAAGTGTGGAATCAAGGTGTTTTTGGAAACAAGCAACAAAGAAAAACTACTTGGAAAATCTCTTGTAGATGATAGAAAATGAAAGCCAATTCAATATCCCAAAAACCTAGTTTTCTTTGATTTTCCAAAAACCCAAAACAATACAAAAATAAATCTTTTTAGCACAAAACTCTTTTTAAAACTCTTTTAAAACAGTAGAGAAAGTCTGAAAATTTTAGCTCTAAAAATCTTAGAGAAAACTATGAAGAGATGGGGTATTTATAGCCCCAAAACAAAACTAGCCGTTAGGCTGATCTGTCAGTCTGACAGATCTCCGGTCGACCGTTCCGGTCGACCGCCAACGGTCTAAAATCCGACCGTTGGAGCCTCCGGTCGACCGTCCCGGTCGACCCAAACAAACAGAGAGCACTGCTCTCAGACCCGGTCGACCCTGACGGTCGACCGTCCCTGTGTCTGCCAAATGTGCACAGATCTGTGCACGTCGGTCGACCGACCCGGTCGACCGACTTCATCCCAAGTCGACTAGGTCAGTTGACTAGTCGACTGGTTGAAGCCTGGAACAGAAAACTGGGTCAGAAAAACAGTTTAAAAATATTTTGAAAAATCTTTTAACACTTCTAAAAATCACCAAAAATAGTTTTATCATTTTGCATTGATATATAAACATGTGGTAAAAAGTTTAGCTCAAATATCAATCAATATGAACTATTTTTGTGTCTTATCATTTTTACCAAAAACCAAAACTTGTATTTTTATCAAACTTGGATTTTTCAATACATGAATAGGAAAGTCAAAATAAGTTTGTATAAGTCATGTAAGCATGTATGTATAGAATGAAACAACTATACATATATCAATTAAACTTGTTTTGATCTACTATTCATGAAAACCAAAAACCAAACATAAAACGTGTGTGTTTGTACACTTGAGCATATCAACTATACTAAGCTTTACAAATGGATCTAAAACACACTATCTAAACTAGGATACCTAAGTCTTCTTGATGACCTCCATCTTCAAGTAGACTTGCTCCCAAACTCGTGATCCACCGAGTGCAAAGGAAAGAACTTGAAGCTTGAGCACCGGAATCACCATGAAAAGCTTCTAAACTCCTTTGTTGAAGCTAATCACCAACTAATATCTTGCTAATGATCTGAAACTAAAAATCACAAGAATATTAGTAAACATAACTACATGAGTTAATCATCATCAAAACTAGGGTGGAAGGCCTTTGGGCCAACAATCTGCCCCTTTTTGAAGATGACAAAACTCATGGAGTTATATATGCATGGATTAAAGTTAAGCTTCAAAGAAGCTCCCTCTTAACTCATGCATAAAACAAATAAACATAAATATGCATGAATGACAATGCATAAACAAGATGCTCTAGATACCAAATGAAATATTCAAAACAAAACATGTTCTAGAAATCAATTAACATTAAACTATATTAAATTTAATATATGCAAAACATAAATATGCATATATAAAACTCATAATCTCAAAATCTTTCTCCCCCTTTTTGTCAATCATCAACAAAGGGGTAAACAATCAAAACAATAAAATGAGGGGTAAAAATCTTTCTCCCCCTTTTTGTCAATCAAAACAATAAAACAATGTTCTTCCCCTTTTTGTCTAAAAACAAAAACAAGGTCAATAAGGGGTTACAATCAATTTGGATATCAATTGAAAATATGTCAATGAAGCATCTTGATACCAATTGAAAATAAACAAAGATCAATAAATGTTATATGCTATATACATTCATGAAGAGGAAGACGCTAAGTTAGCTTCCCTACACATATGCATTACATGAAGGAGGGATGTTAAGCCCTAATTCACATAACACACATTATGTAATGCATAAGAGGAGATGTGAAGCTCCCCCTACACACGTGTACCACATAAAGAAGAGATGTTAAGCTCTTCAATACAAGATACACTCATCATGAATCTATATGTAGAAGAGATGTTAAGCTCTCATTGCATATAGTCAATATAAATCAAAACTTTTGTATAATGTATTTTTTTTTTAAAATTTTGAGATACCAATTTAAATTTTCAAATAAACATCTTGATATCAAAAGATAGTATTTTTTTTTTAAAGCCATATAAACAATTGAAATGACTATTTTCTATCATAAAGTAAGGAGTGGAAATACAAATACCAATTGAAATATGAAAAACGGATTTTCTCCCCCTTTATGAAATACCAACAAAAACTATGCGTAGGCTTGAAATAAGATACCAATTGAAAACTAAATCAATTGAAATAAAGTTGAAGCTCAAGCTCTAGCATAAACAAGATTTGTGCTCAAGATATAGAAATATAATAGCACAAATAAAACATGTATATGTGTATGAAATAGAATGAGTACCAATCACCAATAGATGATACCAATTGAAAGAATACATACACAATAAACATATGAGTATACAAAAAAAATCAAGATTGATACCAGTTGAAAGAGTTCAATGATACCAATTGACTTAACAATAAAAGCATGGTATAACTCATATTACTAACCTCCATCTCATGCACAAGTTTAAAATGATTTTCAATATAAACATACAAGGCATGGACTCCCATCCAACCGCCCGTAGACGGTAGGAGTTTTCAAAAATAGATTTGAAAAATAAAGTTTGTTTGAAAACATCTACCATATGAAGAATATGAACTAGTTAAAATGGAAATTTTTGTTAACTAGTACGAAATCCTTCAAGCAAGGAATAAAACAAAATAGTTTTCATGAAATAAGAAATCCACATGAAAATCAACACTCTAATCCAATTAAGCATAATTATGACTCATGAAAACAAAACATGAGCAAGAAATAAATGTGAGTGTACAAGTACAATGTGAATATCAATATCATGAAAGGTAGACAATAAGCTCATTTATTCCTTAAACATGAAAACATGAAGATCATCAAAACTTATTTAATCTTAAAGGCATATGTATGTCTAATACAAACTAAAGTATACATACATATCCAAACACAACGAGTCCACAAATGTATATGCATGAAGGCACGTGGCTCAAAAAGATAATCATGTATATCTAATAGTTTGGACAAGATAGACATATACATGAAGTTTAAACATGAAAACATGAATCATGAAAAACTAAATTTTCATTAAAACAAATTTTCATTTCAAGGTATATGTATGAATTGTCAAACATGAAGTATACATACATGTCCCTAAACACAATTGAGTCCATATATAGATTTGCATGAAAGGCATATGACTCAAGGGGTATACATGTATAACTTAAAGTTTGGCAATACAAATATATACATGAAGTGAAACACACAATCATAAAATAAATCAAAAAATGAATACAAGTCTAAAATGTATGGATCATCAAAACTAAACTATACTAATACATCTAATGGGAACAAATAAGCATTCAAGCACAAACATATATGGATTTATTTGTGGCCCACTCTATGTACAAGTATAAATCCTAGTCTTAATGAAAACTAACATCTAAACATATATTCAACCATTAAGCATCAAAAACAAGATAAAAATCATCATGATAAAACTAAAACATGATTACTATATAAATTCACATGTATTAGACTCATGATGTACATTATAGCTTAAACAAAAGTGAGAACACTAAGTATGGGTTCATATAAGCATGTGTGTCTCAAATACTATACATGTATGTCAAGGATCTAATAAACATGGTATTTACATACTAATCCATAGACAATGAAACATGCTATAAAACATCAAAACATGCTAATAATAAAAAGCATGTAATAAATGGGAGTTTAGGAATTGTTACCAAAACCTAGAAGGCAACTCTCCTTGTCTCCAAAACATGGTGGTCCTCTCCACCAAATATCCCTTGAAAGTGATGCATCCAAATGATTTCCTTTAAGCTTGGAACGCATCTACTCCAAGGTGCCATCACTCTCACGTCATGTGAGAGCCCACACCTACATTAAAAACACGAGGGGTGGTCTTTGGTACCCACATCTTATTGGGTCCATGGGGGTTAGTCCCTTCTCTAACCCAAATAAATTCTTTGCTAAATTATCATTATGTATTCTATCATAGCAAAATCTAGCAAGGTGGCCCTTACGTCCACAATGTGTACAAGTGTACACATGAGCATACGTGTAATGGTGTCTGTGAGGAGCATGTGTATGCCGAGGAGGGTGTGCATGCATAAAAGATGGAACTTGTTTCTTTCGAACCAAGGATTCCAAGCGTGTGTGGTTCATGGCACATTGGCTCATAATGGAGCCCAAACAATCTACTCTCTTCTTTAACATACAAATATCATCATTAATCTTAGAAGAAGAGGTACATGCATTAGGTAGACTAGATGAAGAAGCTACACTAGCATGACAAACATGTGCATCCATCTTATTTTGCAAAACAATGTTTTTCTTTAAACAAACATTTAAATCATTTGAAATTGAAATAATCTTATTTTTCAAAGCAACATTCTCTTTTAACACAAAATCAATTTTTGAAGACAAATTTTCATTTTTCTTCAAAATAGCATGGCAATCATTTTTAGATTTTAAAAACTCATTTTCTTTAAGTGCAAGTTCTAATTGAGATCTCAATGAATCCCTTTCATTATAGACCTCAATCTTCTCTTGCAAAACATTGTTAAGTCTAGAATGCAAACTTTTATTTTCTTTTTCAATTTCTAGACTTTTCTTTTCAAAATCTTATATTTTTCAATCAATTTTTCACACACAATAGATAGTTCTTCATTTAAAGCATGGGCATCAAAATTATCACATGAAGAACTAGAGCAATCATCACTATCTAAGTGGGTTTCCGATTGTACCTCAAGGGAGTCATTCCCTTGGACCATGAAGCAATGAGAATCGGATTCTCCACTAGACTCCTCCGGTTGAATTTGTTCTTGAAGCTTGGAGGTGGTGGTTGTGGTAGACAACATATTCCACACTGCAAAGGCGGAATCAAAGTTAGAAGCAAGTATAAGATATTCTTTAGGTAATGTGCTTCTAATAGCCTCAAGGGCAAGTGCATTAGCCCCTATATGATCACCATTACCAAGATAGCATTTCTTGGTAGCGGCGAGGAAGACATGCAAACCTAGGGTCTTTAAGTACATGGACATCCTATACTTCCAAATAACAATGTTGGAAGGGTCAAACTAGGTGGGGTCATGAAGTCCATGGTAAACTATATGTGTGCAAGCAAACAAATGCAAACAATAGATTAGCAAATAAAGGATCTCACTCCTAGGATGTTAAGCCTAATATCAGGAGCACTAGCTCAGATACCAATTGAAAAACACCTAGAGGGGGGTGAATAGGTGTAAGTGCTAATCTAGTGAACTAAATGCGCTAAATGCGGAAGCTTAAAACAATTTTGCAATCACACTTAGTACAATCAACAAGTGTAGCCGAATTCCCCGTGAAGGGCTCTGGACTAACTCCTCTTGATTCCCCTAGATATGGGTTGAGGTGCTATGTGAAGCTCTTGTTGATTAAGTACAAGTGAGGCACACACACAAGCAAGCCAAGCATATAATGATATAACAATATGAAAGATGCAAGGCAACACAAGCAATATGATATGAATGATATGGCAATAAGAATGATGCTTTGCACAAATGTAAAAGAGAGAGAGTTAGAGAGACAATGGATCAGACGCAAAGGCCAAGAAATGTTTCGAGGTTCGAGCACCTTGCTCTACATCCCCGCCTACACCACCGTGTAGGATTTCCAATCCACTATCACGTCCACCGAGGAATCCCACCGAGGGAACCTTCACCGAGAAGGATTTTTACAACACGGGAGTACCGAACTCCTCTCTTAAACAACCACCTCACAACCGAGGGGTAAGCCAACAACCAACACCTCTACCGAAGAGGGTTTACAATCCAAACTCCACCTCTCACTAGAGGGAGCAAACAAAACACCGATCAACCTCTACCAAAGAGGGATACAAGAAGAACAAGGGTGTACAACTTAGAGGCTTAGCAACCTCAAACAATTCTCTCTTTTTCTCTTTTCCACAAAAACAAGATCCTAAATAGATTAGGATAGAGGATAGCTCAAGTGTGGAATCAAGGTGTTTTTGGAAACAAGTAACAAAAAAAAATTACTTGGGAAATCTCTTGTAGATGATAGAAAATGAAAGCCAATTCAATATCCCAAAAACCTAGTTTTTTTTTATTTTCCAAAAACCCAAAACAATACAAAAATAAATCTTTTTAGCACAAAACTCTTTTTAAAACTCTTTTAAAATAGTAAAGAAAGTCTGAAAATTTTAGCTCTAAAAATCTTAGAGAAAACTATGAAGAGATGGGGTATTTATAGCCCAAAACAAAACTAGCCGTTAGGCTGATCTGTCAGTCTGACAGATCTCCGGTCGACCGTTCCGGTCGACCGCCAACGGTATAAAATCCGACCGTTGGAGCCTCCGGTCGACCGTCCCGGTCGACCCAAACAAACAGAGAGCACTGCTCTCAGACCCGGTCGACCCTGACGGTCGACCGTCCCTGTGTCTGCCAAACGTGCACAGATCTGTGCACGTCGGTCGACCGACCCAGTCGACCGACTTCATCCCAAGTCGACTAGGTCAGTTGACTAGTCGACTGGTTGAAGCCTGGAACAGAAAACTGGGTCAGAAAAACAGTTTAAAAATATTTTGAAAAATCTTTTAACACTTCTAAAAATCACCAAAAATAGTTTTATCATTTTGCATTGATATATAAACATGTGGTAAAAAGTTTAGCTCAAATATCAATCAATATGAACTATTTTTGTGTCTTATCATTTTTACCAAAAACCAAAACTTGTATTTTTATCAAACTTGGATTTTTCAATACATGAATAGGAAAGTCAAAATAAGTTTGTATAAGTCATGTAAGCATGTATGTATAGAATGAAACAACTATACATATATCAATTAAACTTGTTTTGATCTACTATTCATGAAAATCAAAAACCAAACATAAAACGTGTGTGTTTGTGCACTTGAGCATATCAACTATACTAAGCTTTACAAATGGATCTAAAACACACTATCTAAACTAGGATACCTAAGTCTTCTTGATGACCTCCATCTTCAAGTAGACTTGCTCCCAAACTCGTGATCCACCGAGTGCAAAGGAAAGAACTTGAAGCTTGAGCACCGGAATCACCATGAAAAGCTTCTAAACTCCTTTGTTGAAGCTAATCACCAACTAATATCTTGCTAATGATCTGAAACTAAAAATCACAAGAATATTAGTAAACATAACTACATGAGTTAATCATCATCAAAACTAGGGTGGAAGGCCTTTGGGCCAACAGATTTTGCCCTGATTTACTGAGTGCGAATTAATTCTGATTTAATTCAGAACTTGGTGGGCTTTTGGGCTCATTTTTCTTCATCTCCTTAAGGAATGGGCCTGCAAATAAATTAAACAATTAATTAGGACAATGCAGATTTTAGTCTATAATAGTTATGGAAATATGATACTAAATATGCAACATTAGCGACCAATCACACCCCCATACCTATCTTTTGCTCGTCCTCGAGCAAAGCAACTAAACTATACTAAGGATTATTAGACCACTTTCGCAGGTCATGGATTGCACTGAGCATGTGCAACAAGCCGTTAAACCTCTAGGTTTCCCTAGAGGACGAGTTTTGTCTCGTGAGGGTTTTCAGCGGATTGCACCCACAAAATCCATAAAGAAAGAGAAATAAAGTGTTAGTATTTTCGAAAAGCATTTTGAAAGAGAAAAATATTTGAAATATAATTGTAAGATTTAAGTAATCTATAAGTTATAAGAAAACTGAATTTTTCATTCCTAAACTTAGTCTCTATTCAAAAATTTGTTATCAATCAAAGTAAGGAGTCAAATTGCACTTCTCATCTAGTTTAATACTTTACCCTAAGTCATATGCACCTTGTGACTGTGAAAATTTTGACTAAGGGTTCATTAACTCTAACTCTTATGCCTTATTTCTATATATATATATATATATTATTTTTTTTTGTGGTATTATTCCTTAGTTCTATTAGGCTTTCTAATCTGCCCATGTAACGAGCCTTTAATCGATGACTCCCAAACCAAACGGTCTTAGGGCACCGGGTGAGAAAACACCCCAAGGACTTAAGGACTCAAGCAAATAAGGCCACAAAACTAAGATTTTATTATTTGAACCTCTTTTAGGCGTGAATACTTATGCTTTATAAGGCACAAATACCCAGCTTAATCAGAGGATTTTTTTTATTTTTTTCTTAAACTTATCTAATCATCTTTCGCATAAATACTAAGGCTTGCTTAGGCCAAAGTACCTAGCTAATCAATAATTAGATTTGTTTATTTTTTTCTCTTTTTTTTTATAAGGCATAAGAATCTTTGTTTTTGAACCCTAAGTGTGTAAGTGTATGAAGTGTACATATTTCATCAAGGTAAAGATCAAGACTAAATTACTTTGACAAATTATCTTCCTAACCCTAAAACTCAAACAAATAATCTTATTTTGACCAAGTATAAGAAATCCTAATTTGAATTTTTCTATTCCTTAAAATTAACTTAATTTCTTACAAAAAAATATGTCAAAATATTGTTTCTATTTTCAAAAAGTTTTTAAAAGTAAAGAAAATGTTAATTATTTTTATTTTTTATTTTTAATAAAGAAAAAACTAAGTTATGTTAGACCCTCCCCCACACCTATCTCATGCATTGTCCTCAATGTATGAATTAATGCATAGATGCATGAAAAAGACGAAAGGGAAGGAAAATGTTACCTTAAGGTGGTGGTTCTGGAGGTGGTCTGATTGGTCCACGAAATGCGGCCCAATCAACTTTTCGTTGGGTTTGGAGGAACCCACCAGAAATTTCTTTAATATAACCCATTAGAATGATTATCCATGAAGGATTTTTATTAAATATTTGACCCCATCTAATTTTTAAAATTCCATAATTGATTTCAGAGTCAAATTTGTCAAACACCTTGTCCCAAAATGGAGTATGAAATGATAGAATGATTGACTTGGACTCAGGAAGTATAGGAACTAAAACCGACTCAGGAAAGTGACTTAAGTCAAGTAAAGGTTCAGGAGTCGAGATTAGTTTAAGAAGCGGGTCCAAGTCAAGAAGTTGAAACTCAAGTCCACATTTATTTTCCAACAATGGAATGTGACCTAATATTGGTGATTCAAGTTCAGGAATGATAGGTGGGGGAATCAAAACTGACTCTAAAATATTACTCAAGTTTGGTAACAAAATAGGAGTCAATATTGATTCAGAAAGTTGAACAGGTTCACAGATTTGAGAATTTAGGTCACATATCTCATTGAGTTCAATATCAAAAAAAATGAGAACTTGCCAATTTGTCAATAGGATTTTCAAAAGTGTAAAATTGGTCAAGTTCAATATGATCATCAAAAATGGGTGATTCAATTTCATGATGAATTGGCACAGGATCCAATGTTGACTCGGGAAAAAGGTGGAAATCAGGTGAAGATACCGGAGTCATTATTGAATCAGGAAGTAAAATTGAATCACTAAGTTGAGATTCATGATCATATTCATTTTCAAGTTCGATTTCAGGAAAAGGATAACTTGCCAAACTGTCAATCTCTTTTCAAAATTTGGAGTTTGGGTAAGTTCAAATGATTGTTCTGAAATGGAACCTTGATTTTCAAAACAACCTGACTCATCGGCTCTAACAGAATGGTTAGTGACATCAGAACTGGTCAAACGATGGGAACGTAATGATTGGACCATCATATCTATGTCACGATTACGAGCGTTTTGAGCCTGAGTCATGGCTTCAAGCATCTTTTCATAGTTGATAGGCTCATTGTTTTGATGAAAAGATGAAGTATTGTCTTGGAATTAGTGGTGAAATTGTGAGTCCATCAGATTTTAGGATTTGTGTTTGGACTCACGTACTCATTTCCAAAATTGATAGTTTTCTATTTTGGACTGGTGGAACTGAGTATGACTCTTGAAAATATTGTGGACAAGGTGGAGAAGGAGGACAAGTTAGTTGAAAATTGGACTCGGGGGAGGTGAATCCCCACTGACTCTGTGAAGAGTTGAAATCATTATGGAAATTATAGTTATTAGATTGGGGGTAAGGGTTATATTGATTCGGATAAGACCAATCGGCACACTAGGTTGGTTAATGTTATGATATGCCGGGTTGGTAATATCCGAAAATGAAGTCGGTGTATAATATGGATTACTATTAAAATTGGAAAAATTGTTATTATAAGACATATCACACAATAAAGCACAAACAAAAACAAACAAATAAGCAAACAAAAAAGAAAAAAAATTCTAACCTAAGTTAGGGTAGACCTATGACCTAGACGACTCCTAACTGATTAGACTGTCCACAGGAGGTCTAATGCAGACTTTGACCACAAGCTAATCAGCCAGGTCAGGGTAAGATTGGTGGGAGGTTTTCCGTCAAAAACTTTCCTAAATTAAATAACCACCAATCTTCGGGCTTTCGGCCCTTAATCCCTTTCCTGGACACTGATTTTGCAGGAGTCAAGTTCCAACACCTTTCCCCCTTAGGATAATCTCCTAATTGAGTCCGAGATGTCCCTAGGGCCAACGTCTACTCATTTTAGTTAGGTTTGGGTTAGTGAGTGCTTGGAATCTGATTTTTGGGCTAAGGAAGGGAGATTAAATCCCTACCTTATCTTGTTAATGGGTGGTGCCCTTAAGATCAGTTTGTGCAAGTGTACAAGATATGTAAATAAGATTCACTCAAAGCTATGTAAATCAACCAAGAGATGAGTCCTATTCTAGATGCAATGTGAACGTACCTTGCTCCAGCACTCTTCAACAGAAAAGTAAATGAATTGAAAAGACACGTGCCTAAAATGCAAACGTCTAATCAATTTTCTTAACTTTTTCAACAAAAATTTTACTGTTGATTTATTAGCAGGCTTTGGTGATGGCATATAAGAAATAAAGTTGCAGAAAACTATTTTTTGCAAAATAAGCAGCCCTGCAAAAAAGACAGTTAGTAGTGAACTCTTCCTTGCCGCGGAAACGCGGCAAAAGCCGAGTAAACGCGGCAATTCAGAGGGTACTTGGTCTCTGTTTTCTGGAACAGAGGCCCAAGACCACTATATGTTTCTGCAATCCTTTTTTCCTGCTTTGCTTACCCTATAACCTGCAACAGAGAAGAAAATTCGTTTAGTTCTAAAAATTAAATAAAAATCAAATATCAATAAAAACCGTTACCTCCCCGGCAACGGCGCCAAAATTTTAAATAAAAATCAGATTTCAATAAAAAACCGTTACCCTCCCCGGCAACGGCGCCAAAATTTTGATTGGAGGCGTTCAACGCATAGATCATAGGATCGAGCTCAGTCCCCGTTCGCATTATATCATCAAGCGGCGCAAGAATGAAGTGATACGGATCTTGAGGAGGAGAACGTCTTCAAGAACTATCGTTGGCACTCACACAACATTGTTATACTTATGCTTTTGGAATCACTTGCAAGCTCATCGAAAACAAAAGAGGTAAAGTAGAAAGAGGAAAAAGAAAACAAAAGAGACGACTAATCATAAAAGAGTATTTACCTTTATTGCTTGCAGAAACAATGAAGAAAGGAGGAGGGTACATTGGTGTCACTCTCAACATAAGCCTCTCTCTTACTTACATGAATCTTCATCTAACCTAAGCTTACATTCAAATTACAATTACATAAAAAGAAAAGAAAAATCTAAACTACAAAGAATGAAAACTAGGCTAAATCCTATCTCTGCATGGTCGTCCCATTTTCAGTGCAAATACTGGTTTTTTATAGGCAAAAACCCTACCTACAAGATCCCGGGAAGAGTGGGGGAGCAAACGCTCCCCCTAACTCCACAACCAAGCCGCGAAAACGCGGCTTTGGCCGCGTTTCTGCGGCCAGGGTGTGGCCAGGTGGCCACACCCTGTTGGTGGGTCTCCCTGGTTTCTCCTTCTGCTTTTATCTTCAGTTGGTTTTCTCGTTTGAGTCCAGGATTGTGACGAAATGGCCTTTGATTCTTGGCTTTAACCGATCGATTCTGAGAGGATTCTTCTCAACAGTTTTCAACCTCTTGATTTTGCCCTGATTTACTGAGTGTGAATTAATTCTGATTTAATTCAGAACTTGGTGGGCTTTTGGGCTCATTTTTCTTCATCTCCTTAAGGAATGGGCCTGCAAATAAATTAAACAATTAATTAGGACAATGCAGATTTTATTCTATAATAGTTATGGAAATATGATACTGAATATACAACATTAGCGACCAATAAGAGATTGAAGTGACATCAATACAAGAATCGAGCTGCTTTTTCTTCACTCATTTTCGGTATGTCTTGCGTTATTTTCTTGCACTTTTCTTTGTCTTCTATGAGTAGCTAGATCAGTTTTCTCGGCTCACTGTTGTACCTCTCTCTAGTTCTTCTTCTCTTCTGGTTTTAATGAAAAAGACCCAATGAATCATTTGCATGCCTTACTTAAAGCCTTTCTTCTTGAAAGTGTTCTTGAAGGCACATGAGGATAGGCTTGGATTTTTAAACTCTTACTTCTTTTATGAACGTTTCTTGAGCTGTTTTTATTTCATACTTGCTTCTTCGCGCTTGATGATTTAACATCCTATTCAATACGATTTCTTAAAGAAAAGAGTGAACTCTTCCAACCATCTTATGTGCTTTACTTCAAACTTTCTAAAGTCAATCTTAAGTTTTGCCTATGATCAAGTTGAGGCATTTAGGATTTCAATAGAAGAATGAACAGTTGAGTAGTGAGATAGTGAGCCCAGATCTTCTCCTCTTATATTTAAAACAAACCAAACAATTTTCAAAGTTTATTTTCACCTTCTCCAAAGTCTTCTCCAAAGTTGCAATTTCTCTTTAATCATCTCCTTCTTTCCATTCTCTTTCCATTAAAAAACAAGCACAATTCTTTGTCATTAAACGGAACACCGAAAAGCTTTCATCGCATTCCTCCTCGTGGACACGACCCGTTAGCCACAGCTACACGGTAAATCTCTTAACTCTTTGGTTGTTCTTTCATTTAGCAATCAATTTTTGGCGCCGTTGCCGGGGAGGGAACGGTGTATTTGTCATTTAACAAGTTTTGTGTGTTGTTTCAGGGACTTGAAGATTCAGATCTAGCATTCAAGCTTTACAACAGAAGACTTGCAAATTCTGTGCCCCTACTCTCGAAAGTAGGAAACAGAATTTCAAGAAATTGCGTTGCAAAAACTGAAAATTCCATTGGACTACTAAAACTCTTTTTTTTAGGACATATTGCTCGCAAAAAAATTAAGTTTTTGTATGTTATATTCTTGCTATATCTGCTATCCACCATCCCTGTTTTAATCCAACAGTAATTTGAGTAATTGTTAATTGCTTAAAAAACGTTTAGACTTGCATTCTAGGCATTTGTCTAATTACGTTTATTTTACAATTACTGTTGAAGATAGCTGGAGACAAGGTATGTATGCATAGCATATAGTTTAGGAAACATTCTTGGGTGATATTTGCTTTTGAATGCTACTTTTCTGTATCTTGCACACTTTGCACGAATCAATTCTAAGGGCAAAACCCAAGTCAAGATAAGGTGGGGAAGTCATTACCCTTCCTTAGCCCACAAAACATCTCCAAGCACGCACAACCTAAGCCTAAGTAAAATCTGATAGACGTCGGCCTTAGGGACATCTCGAACTCATTAGGAGATTATCCTAAGGGGGAAAAGTGTTGGAATTTGACTCCTGCCAAATCAGTGTCTAGGAAAGGGATTAAGGGCCGAAAGCCCGAAGGTTGGTGGTTACTTAATTAAGGAAACGTATTTGACGGATAACCTCCCACCAATCTTGCCCTGACCTGGCTGATTAGCTTGTGGTCAAAGTCTACATTATACCTCCAGTGGACAATCAACCAGTTAGGAGTTGTCTAGGTCAAGGTTACCTTAGACTAGGCTTGGTTGTTTTCTTTTCTTGACTATTGGTGAACTTGTTTGTGATTGTGTTTGTGTATGCAAGTGTGGTCAAGAGACCCTAATTCATCTAGGTTAACTAGAAACACATCACCACCCAAGTTCGAAACAAGACTAGATTCGGTTATGGATCGACCGACATCTTTGCAGGATAGGTTCTATCCCATTAGAACATCACTTCCATCCTGCATCCAACTTTCATCGGTTGGTGAACACAACTTTGAGCTTAAGCCACAGTTCATCAATACACTCCCTAAATTCAATGGCTTAGAGTCCGAAGATGCTTATTTCTTCATAAGAAAATTGAAGAAGTATGCTTAATGATGAAAATCCCACACCTTGCAGATGATGCTATTAGGTTGAGATTTGTCCCATTTGTTCTTAAGGACTTAGCCAAGAAATGGCTCTACAGCTTAGCGGCCGGCTCTATCACCTCTTGGGATGGTTTCATCAAGGTCTTCTTGAAGAAATTCTATCCAATCCACAAGACCGCCTCGTTAGGAAGAACATCATGCAGTTCAAGCAAGAACCTAGTGAACCGTTTTGGAGGTACTTTGAACGCTTCAAAGACCTCCTTGTCCAATGTCCTCATCATGGAATAGAGAAATGGGGATAATGCCAAATTCTTTATGACTGTTTAGACTACTCGACCAAGACCCTCTTAGAAAGCGTGTGCCAAGGGGAATTCTTGAAGAAGGATGAGCATGAAGGATGGGATTTATATGAGAATCTAGCTGAAAAGACCATCCAATGGGAACTTACTAGTGAAAGCTCTAGAAATCCAAACTCTATCTCTTCAAAAGGAGGTCTCCATTCAATTGAATCATCCATAGCTAACGAGGCTAAGTTAGCTAACCTAGCGAGAAGACTGGAAGTTTTAGAAATTAAGTAACCAAGTCCAGTCAATCAAGTCAGCCCAAACCAATTTCCAACTCCGGGTTGTACTTACTGTCAGGCCATGAATCATGTTTGAGGAGTGTCCTGTATTTCAAGCTCACCAACACTTTCCTGAACAGATGAATGCGGCCTTTTCAAGGCCGAACAATGATCCTTACGCTCTAACGTACAATCCTGACTGGAGAAATCACCCAAATTTCTCATGGAGCCATCAAAATAATGACCACAACGGTCAAACCATGCAAGCCACTTCCATCATTTCAATAATTCTTCCAATCATCAACCCAACTTTTCCAATCACCCTCACACCCAACAATTTAGCAAATTATCAACAAAATTTTCCCAACCAAGCTCCACTATCTTCCTTCTAGAATCCTCAACTCGAAAGGAGAATGACTGATTTTGAGAGAAACATGGAAAGGTACATGAAGAACCAAGATTCCCTCATGCAAACAATACAGAGGCTAGAGGGTCAATTGAGCCAGTTAGCCAATCCACAACATGAGAGGCAAAATGGTACCTTGCCCAATCAACCAATTATGAATCCTAGGAATTCACAACAAGCTCATTTGGTTGAGGATCACCACTGAATCAATGTAATGTTGTTCATATATTGAGGTCGGGAAAGAAAGTTGATAACCAAGTGTCAACACCACCTAATCCTAGTCAGCACAATCAAACTTCAGCATCCACCTCATCTAATCCCACTCCTCCTAAATTTGATGAATCTGAAAAAGATAAGTCAACCAGTCATGTGCACCAGCCTATAGCACCATTTCCAAATAGGCTGAAAAACAAGCAAAATCCACACATGGATAAGATAATTGAGATCTTTAATCAAGTGAAGATAAATGTCCACTTCTTGATGCCATCCAACAAGTCCCATCTTATGCTAAGTTTCTTAAGGACATGTGCACCAAGAAGAGAAAGACTAATGTACCTAAAAAGGTCTTCTTAGCCACTAACATTAGTGAGCTACTATCGGGTCCGATCCCTATTAAGTACAAAGATCCAGGTAGTCCAATCATTGCCTGCACAATAGGACAAGCCGAGATTAGTCGTGCACTTCTTGACTTGGGGGCAAGTATCAACTTGCTTCCATTCTCAGTTTATCAACAACTTGGGTTGGGCGATCTAATAAAAACTCGAGTCACTATCCAACTGGCTGACCGTTCAGTAAAAGTCCCAAAAGGAGAGATTAATGATGTTCTTATCCGGGTCGGGGAGTTATTTACCCTGTCGATTTCATAGTTCTAGAGACAACCTGTGTCCAACTCTAATCATAGGGCTCAAACTCCTGTTATCGTAGGGCGACCATTCCTTACTACTGCCAATGCCATCATCAATTGTAGGAATGGGTCCATGAGGTTAACTTTTGGGACATGACTAGAGAAGTCAATGTCTTCAACCTTGAAAAACAACCTCGTAAGATAAGAGATCAAACATTTGAGGTAAATTTTGTTGAAAATAATTGTGATGAAGAAAGTGAAGATATAGAAGATGAGTCGCTGTTTCTTAGTGAATTACTTAATGAAGGCGATTATCTTGATGAGAAGTCATATGTCAGAGATCCTAATGTTAGGGTACCCTTTAAAAGGGAAATTTGATTTGAATATCTTCACTTTCGATGAGCCAACCAATAATGTATCGCATGAGAATATAATTCAAGAACCTTCGATTGACATACTCTTTGAAGCCCTCTTCGAAGAAGAACTCATGTGTTTGAATGAACCAACTAGGATCATTTGGTTAATTATACATTTCCAGAAAGTGTTGACCTAAGCTTTGAGGAGATCTATGGAACTGAGTTAGCATTCCTAGGCATTCATAATGAAGAAGTTCCAACTGAGAAGTGTGGCGGAGAGAAATTTTTGAATAATGATTGTAGCAATATGAGGAAGAAACACCTAAAGAAGGTGAGACTGGGGAGGAAGGAAGCTAAAATGACAAACAATTGGCCTCCCCACTATGCCCTATTAAAGAGGCCCATTAGAATGATGGGAAGAGAGCTAGAGGGATAAGACCGAAAAAGATCTAGGTGTGGGAGAAACTTGATGTTGTACATATTTCTGTATAGTATATGCACCTCTTTTACATTTCATTTCATGCATGTATACATTTTTTTCATACATTGGGGATAATGCATGAGATAAGTGTGGGGGAGGGTTCTAACATGATGACTAATATAACTTGAAAAAAAAATTTGTATATATATAAAAAATAAACTTCTTGAAAGGTAAGAACAATATTTTGATATATTTTTGTAAGAAACTAAGTCAATTTTAAGGAATAGGAAAATCATAATTAGGATTTCTTACACTTGGTCAAAATAAGATGACTTGTTTGATTTTTAGGGTTGGAAGAAAATTTGTGAAAATAATTTAGTCTTGATATTTACCTTGATGAAATATGCACACTAAATACACTTACACACTTAGGGTTTAAAAACAATGACTCTTATGCCTTATAAAAAAAAAAGAATATATGTAAAAAAAAGAAAAAAAATAATAAACTAATCTAATTATTGATTAGCTAGGTGCTTTGGCCTAAACAAGCCTTGGTATTTATGCAAAAGATAATTAGATAAGTTTGAAATATATATATATATATAATCCTCTAATTAAACTGGGTATTTGTGCCTCATGAAGCATAAGTATTCACGCCTAAAAGGGGTACATTTTATAAATAAAAATCTTGGTTTCGTGGCCTTGTCTGCTCGAATGTTTAAGTCCTTAGGGTTTTCTCACCTGGTGCCCTAAAATTGTCCGGTTTGGGTGTCACTGACTAAAGGCTCGTTACATGGGCAGATTAGAAAGCCTAATGGAATTGAGGAATAAATACCACCTAAAATAAATATAAATAAGGCATAGGAGTTAATGTTAAAGAACCCTTAGTCAACTTCACAGTCATGATGGTGCATACGACTCAGGGTAAATTAATAGACTAGATGAGAAAATAATTTGACTCCTTACTTTGATTGATGACATGTTGTTAAATGGAGACTAAGTTTAGGAATGAAAAATTTGATATTCTTATAACTTATAGATTACTTAAACTCTCACGAATATATTTCAAATATTTTCTCTTTTCAAAATGCTTTTCAAAAATACTAACTTTTTTCTCTTTCTTTATGGATTTTGTGGGTGCAATCCATTGAAAACCCTCACGAGACAAAACTCGTCCTCTAGTGGTAACCTATAGGTTTAACGGCTTGTTGTACATGCTCAGTGCAATCGAGTGACCTGCGAAAGTGGTCTAATAATTGATTAGAATTAGTCTGATGTTTTGCTCGAGGGCGAGCAAAAATAAGTGTGGGGGTGTGATTAGTCACATATATTGCATATACATTGTCACCTTACCATACTTTTTAGCTAATAAATCCTATTAATAAGTCTTCTTCTTCTTGGTTTAATGCAGGCCCAATTGCTAAAAGAAAGGAAAGAGAAACAAGCCCAAAGCCCACCAAAGTCTGATTTAATTCAGAATAAATTCGAAATCAAGGAATCAGGGCAAAATCTTGGCATATTGGAGAGGTTAAAAAGTGGTTGAGAAGAATCCTCCCTGAATCAAGCGGTTGAAACCAACAATCAAAGGCTGTTTTTGTCAAATCCTGAAGCTGCAATGAGAAAACCAGCAGATGATATGGGCAAATCATCAAACCGGAGCATTCCACCAATTGGGTGTGGCCACATGGCCACACCAGGGCCGCGGAAACGCGA
>JAVJIF010031444.1:0-211581 GCA_038442645.1 Agave tequilana
AAACTTAGCCAAAATCCCAAAAGGAATGGGGATTATATAGGCCAAACAGAAAACTAGCCGTTAGGCTGATGTGGCAGCCTGACAGGCCTGGCGGTCGGCCGCCGGTCGACCGCCAACGGTCAAAAATGTGACCGTTGGGCAAACCCGTTCGACCGCCCGGTCGACCCAAATAAACAGAGAGCTCTGCTCTCAGATCCGGTCGACCGCCCGTCGACCAAGCTTGTGTCTGCCAGATGTGCACAAGTCTGTGCACGTCGGTCGACCGCAAGGGTCGACCGACCTGGCCTGTCAGTCACAGAACAGGGTCAGAAACTGGGTAAAATAATTTTATAAAATTCTTTTATTTTTTCTAAAAATCCCATAAAACTTGTTTAACATATTATATTGAAACACAAACTAGTGATAAAAATTTCAAGACATATATCAATCATATCAATTCATTTTTGAGTCTTGCAAATTTTATCAAACCAAAAACCTGTATTTTTATCAAACTTGCATTTTTTCATAGGAAATCTGATTTCCTAAAACTCATGAATAGACATATCAAAATAAGTTTGTTTAAGATATGAAGCATGTATGTATATTGAACACATCTAATATACATAAAAACCATGTAAACTTGTTTTGATCAACTATTCATGAAACCAAATCCAAAACATGAAACGTGTGTGTATTGTGCACTTGAGCATATCAACTATACTAAGCTTTACAAATGGATCTAAACACACTAAACTAACTAGGATACCTAAGTCTTCTTGATGATCTTCCATCTTCAAGTTGACTCGATCCCAACGCGTGATCCACCGAGTGCAAAGGTATGAACTTGATGCTCGGGCACAGAATCACCATGAAAAGCTTCTAAACTCCTTTGTTGAAGCTAATCACCAACTAATATCTTGGTATAAGATCTGAAACTAAAATCACAAGATTATTAGTACATAACTACATGAGTTAATCATCATCAAAACTAGAGAGGAAGGCCTCTGGGCCAACAAATCCGTCGTGGCACGCCAAAGCGGTAGATCACATGATGTTTTATGAACTTGATCATGTCGGATGCCTTTACCTCCCTCAAAGGGATGACTTCAGCCTATTTAGAAAAGTAATAGGTATGGTTAGAATAAACCGATGTCCTTTGGATGAAGGTGGGTTGATAGGGCCAACCACATCTATTCCCCACATTTCGAACGGCCATGAAGAAGTTGTAAGGCGAAGATGTCCTGGTGCTTGATGAATGAAGTCATCATGAATCTGACAAGCGTGGCATTGTTTAGCATAAGCAATGGCGTCAAGAATCATCTTTGGCCAATAATACCCCAGTCTTCGGAGTCGATCTCCAAGCTTCGACCAGACTGATGAGCTCCACACAGACCCATGAGCCTTTTGGAGTATTTCCTGTGCCTTTTTGTGTGACAGGCAGCGGAGGAGGATTCCATCATGCGATCGGCTATACAGTGTTCTCTTGATCGTATTGTAGTAGAATTTAGGGGCTTTCCTTCTAATGACAGCCGCCCTTTTAAGGTTATCAGGTAGAATGTCGTACAGTGCGTAGTCGATGTTGGGAATTGCCAATCACTGAGCTCTGGACCTGTTGAAGTCTCTAAAACTTCTTTGACTTGAAGATCTCTTGTCGGCTTTTGTGGTCTTCAAAAGAGAATCTTGGACAATACAAGTCCTGACTGTAGACAAGTATTTTCTCTGCTCTACTCCAGCTAGAAGAGCCAAGGAAGCAGCGAGAGATGTCAGTGCATTTGCATGCGCATTTTGCTGGCGAGGTACATGGTCGATGTAGAATTTCTGAACCTCTCTGCCATGTAAACAATTGTGTTATGATAGGGTACTAAGTCATCATGTATGACCTCGTACTCCCCGCGAACTTAATTAACGATGAGATTTGAGTCACCGTATGCTTCGAGATTTTTAATGTTAATCTTACCGGCGATTCGCATCCCGATCAAGAGAGCATTATATTCTGCTACATTGTTGGAACTGGCTCAGTTAATGAGAATGCAAAAGGGATCACGTAGTTCTGTAGGGAGACAAGTACTACCACCCCACTCCTGCTACGATATTTTCTTGAGGACCCGTTCTCGATGCACCGTCGACGAAGATTTGCCACACCTGTCCTTCAAAAGATGCCTGGGTCAAGCAAACTTCAGCGATCTCATCTGGGAGATTCTCATTAAGTTTGGTTGCCCTTGAATTGGATGCTCAGCCAGGAAATCTGCCACCGCCTGTCCCTTCACAACTTTTTGTGGGAGGAATTGTATCTCATATTGGGAGAGCAACATGGCCCATTTTACAATCGATCATTTAGTGATGATGGCTTTGTCATAAGCAATTTTAAAGTATTGAATTTTGATATGTCATGTATAGTTTGGTCCACCAATTAGTGTTGCATTTTCTGGATGGCGAAGACCAATGCCAAGCATTCTTTTTCGATCGGACTATATTGATGTTCAGCTCCGATCATAATTCTACTCAGATAGTAGATTGCCTGCTCATGTCTCTGATCATTATTCGGGGCTAGCAAAGCTCCTAAAAAATGATCCATTGATCGAACGTATATCAGGAAAGATTTTCCTGATACCAGAGCTGAAGGACAGGTGGATGCGTGAGGTACCGCTTGATTTTCTCGAACGCTTGTTGGCAAGCATCATTCCAAATGAATGAAACTTCTTTCTTCATTAATTTGGTGAAGGGTTGGCATCGTCCTAAGAGAATTGAGATGAACCTCCGTATATATGCCAGCCGCCCTTACAATCCTCTAAGCTCTCTAAGACTTTTGGGGGTTGCATCTCTTGGACAGTGCGGACTTTCTCTGGGTCAAGGTGGATTCCTTTGTATATAACAACAAACCTAGAAATTTATTGCTGGATACCCCCAGGAAGGATTTGATGGGGTTCATCTTCAATTAATGCGCCCCCATAATATTGAATACTGCCTTCAGATCTGCAATGTGATCACCTTTGGCACGGCTTTTTACTGCAATATTGTCAACGTAGCATTCTATTGTTTTGCATATATGCTCGGGGAAAATTGCATTCATAGCTCTCTGGTATGTTGCCCCCGCGTTCTTTAATCCGAAGGGCATGACAGTATAACAATATACCCCCAATGATGTCCTGAAAGATGTATGCTTCTCATCATCAGGGTACATCTTAATTTGATTGTATCCTGAGAATCCGTCCATGAAAGACATTCGTTCGAACCCACACGTATTGTCGATCATGACATCTGTGATTGAAAGGGGGAACTCATCTTTAGGACATGCCTCGTTTAGATCGTGAAAGTCATACAAACCTGGATCTTCCCATTCTTCTTGATAACAGGAACGATATTGGCTACCCAATTAGGATGTTGTTCCTCCCTGATGAAACTGGAGTTTATGACTTCTCTCAGAGCTTTCCTTGTCGACTTTGATAGTCTCAGGAGCTCATAAGGGTGATCCTAGTCGGGATATTGGCCAGTTAAGCTAAAATATCAAAGCGATAAGGTGCTAAACTTCCTTCTGCTTTGTCCTTCGGGAGGGACTTTGCATACCGAATCTCCTTTCGTTTCTCCACGGGTTTGCCTTGTGGATTTCTTGGTTGGATCAGGGTGGCTTTAGGTGCATTTGCCACCATCTCATCGTATTTCTTCAAATACGACTGACCCGAACGAGTTTCGGCCACGAATGGTGCATTCAGCTCTGCAGCCAGGATGATTGTCTCCGCCTCTGAGTCAGTTAGTGAGGGGACATCAGTCTCTTCTTTCCGAGAGGAAGCGCCCACCATATTGCAAGGTGAAGCTTTTGTCTTGCTTTTAGACTTTCTATTGGTAACAATAGTCCATTGTTGGCTTTCAACAAGGTCGGGATGAACCCACATGATTTCTCCCTGAGAGTAGGAACAGTTTGAGACCTTTCTCCTATTGCTGATGTGGATCTATATGGAGTACCCTTAGTGTTGGCCCAGGTTACAATCACCCTTGTTTAGTGTATTTTGATGATTACAAAACATATTAGTTATTTGTACTAATAACAATGTTGTTTAAGTGTGTTTCAGGTTTATTATCATACTAGAAGTACTCTCACTCAAATACAAGGCTTTTGGACTCAAGACAATTCAATTTGGGCTCAAGTTGCAATATTGAAGATCAAGTGAAGATAGCCCACCTTGAAGAATAGCTTTGAAGTCCTTTAGAAGTTTGTAAGTTTAGTATGTTAAAGTTTGAATATAGAAATTTGGCTCTAGGATTTGCACACACACTTGTTTCATGTATTTTCTATGTTTTGAAATAGTTTTTTGAAAATGGTTATTTCTAAGTTTTATGCCTTAGTTTTATATACATGTACCAAAGCTTTATATCCTGAAAAACTTGTTTAAAACATGTGTATAAACTATTTTCTGCATAATACTTAGCTATATGTATTTTTTAAATATTTATCAAAATTTTTCTAACTCAAACAGCCCTGTTTTTCAGTGTCAGGCCAGGCATCGGTCGACCGGCCCGTCGACCGGCGCTGTGCCTGGACATGCACTGTTTGTGCATGTCCGTCGGTCGACCGACCAGTCGACCGACAGAGAGCATTCTGCTCTCGAGAATTTTCGGTCGACCGGACCGGTCGACCGGAGAAGGAAACTGTGTTTCCTCCTTTTGGGTCGGTCGACCGGACCGGTCGACCGGGAGCCAACGGCTACTTCCAGCTGGCCTGGCGGTCGACCGGACCGGTCGACCGCCAAGCCTGCAAAATAGCAACGGCTCTTTCCTCTTTGGGATTTTCTGAAAATCTGTTTTTTTTTCTGTTTTAACAGACTTTTGGAGAGTTGTTGGGGTGCTTTTGCAGGTTGAATTAGGTGAAAAGAAATGTTTTTAACTTATTTTCAACCCTATAAATAGAGGAGAAGTCTCTCCTTCATACTACTTAGAAAAATTCCTCAAGTTTTGTTGTTTTCAAAGAGAAAAGAAAATAGTTTGAAACTTTCAATTCCCACTCTTTCAAGATTGTTTTTCAGTTGTGTTTGATTCTCTATATCACTCTACAACTGAAGTTTTCTCACCACACTTCATAGAGCCAAAAATCCTATACTCTTCTATAGTGAAGTTGTAAATTGAAGTGAGAGTGTTTGTAAAGATTGAGAAAAAGTGTAGTGATCAAGTTGTGATCACTTTGTTCTTGTAATTCCTTCTTGTGGAGCAACCTCTTCGATAGAGGTCCTTTGTATTCGGTGGAGCTCGGTGCTCGGTCTTCGGTAGACCAATTGTAAAGGCATCCTCGGTGGATAGTGGAAACCCTTCACGGAGGTGAAGGCGGGGACTAGAGCAAGTGTGCTCGAACCTCGAAACAAATCATCTTGTTTGCGATTGCCTTTGCGTTATCTTGCTTTACATTTCTCTTGCTTTATATTGTCTTGAATTATTTGCTTGAGAACTAACCCTCTACTTGTACAATCTTGTCTTGTTTACTTTACTTGCTATACTTGTTGTGTTACATTGTGTGCATCTCATTTCTCATCATCATACTTGGTATTGATCGATCACACCTCAATACAACACGATTGCATTGCGCACCTCTAACCCATATCTAGGGGAATTGGGAGGAAGGAGTTCAGAACCTCGCAAGGGGTATTCGGCTCTTAGTCGTGTTTTGAGAGATCGTTGCATCACTCATTTAATTAAAGTTTAAAAAGATCATTAGATTAGCATTCACACCTATTCACCCCCCCTCTAGGTGTTTTTCAATTGGTATCAGAGCTTGGACTCTAGGATTTGGTTTAACCACCTTAGAGAAGATCCTAATTTGCTAATCATTTCATTCATATTCATATAGTAAAAATGGCCGATGGAATTAAAACCCCTCCTAAGTTTGATGGACTTAACTTTCCCATATGGAAAGTTAAGATGACCGTGTTTTTTGCAATCTCTAGGTAGCCGAGTTGCAAAGGCCGTGACTAAGTCCTTTAGTGTACCCCCCGGTGACGAATCCACTTGGTCCGAAATAGAGACTAAGGAATTCGATGCCAATGCCAAAGCCCACTATGCACTTCTTCAAGCCCTAAATGATGATGACATAGCTAGGGTTATACATTGCAAATCCGCATTTGATTTGGTCACACTTGATAGTCACTCATGAGGGGACCTCACAAGTAAGAAGGCTAAGATTGACCTTCTTCGGTCTCAATATGAAACTTTTAGCATGCAAGACAATGAAACCATAGATGATATGGTTACAAGATTTACCAAGATTACTAATGGACTCTCTTCTTTAGGTGAAGATATCAACAATGATCAAAAGTAAGGAAGATCATCCGGGCTCTTCCTCCTTCATGGGAAGTTAAAGCTACAACCTTGAAGGAACTCAACGACAATGAAGAGATGGAGCTCATAGGTCTCATTGGGAACCTCAAAACCCATGAGATGGAAAGGAAAGCAAGGGAGGACATGGCTCCTACCAAGAAGAAGACCCGCCTTCAAGAGTCAAGCTACACACTCCGATGAAGATGATGAAGAAGAAGATGATGAGGAGCTCTCACTCCTTGTTAAGAATGTCCGGAGGATGTACAACAAGGCGAAGTACCAAGTAGAAGGAGATGGCAAGGAGGCAAAGAAGAAGAAAGATCATATATGCTTCAATTGCCAAAACCGGGACACATTGTGGCGGAGTGTCCGGAAAAAGCAAAGCCTTCCACTTCAAAGAAGCCTTACAAGAAGAAGGCTATGAAGGCAACTTGGGATTCGGAGACCGAATCCGAGGAAGAAATAGACACCGCCAACATGTGCTTCATGGCTAATGAAGGCACAAGCAAGGTAACCTCTTCCCCTTCTCATGATAATGAACTTTCTATGGATGTGTTAGAAGAGGCTTTTGTTGAGTTGTCACAAAACTATGATTTCTTAAAGAAAAGTATATTAAAATGAAAAAGGAAAATGAATCTTTAAGTCTTCAAGTTTTTACTCTTACAAAAGAAAAGGATGAGTTGGTTTCCACTTTGGCCACTACCAAACATGATTTTGAAAAATATAAGATCTCTTGCAAAGGTAAGGCCCCACTAATTGACTCAAATGAAGTTTCTATGCTTAAGGAAAGATTAGACTCATTAAGTGTTGTTTTGAAAGATTGTGAGTTTAACAAAAGAAAATTGAGGCTATGTTTCCTAAGAAACAAGCCCCAAAGAAAAATGCTCATGCTCATGTTCATGTTCATGCTACACAACCTAAACAACATGGCAAAACCCCAAAACATGCTCACACTACACATCATGCTTTCATGTATAGAAAAGTGTACTCATGTTCACATTGTGGGCGGAAAGGACACTTAGCTAATTTTTTGTTATGATAGACTAAGTGCATCTCATCATAATGTTTGGGTTCGTAACACTAACTTTCAAGGACCCAAGAAAGTTTGGGTACCAAAGTCAACAATTGTTTTAAATGATGTAGGTACTTTCCAAAGCCCAACGACGTAGAGGTTTGTGGTATCTTGATAGTGGTTGCTCAAGGCACATGACTTGGGACATCAACAACTTTGTAACCCTATCAAGATATCATGAAGGTGGCACCGTCACCTTCGGAGATGACGCCAAGGGTAAAATCATCGGTATTGGTAATGTAAAACTTGGCACCTCTCCTTTAATTGAAAATGTAGTTTTAGTTGATGGCCTCAAGCATAATCTCTTGAGTGTTAGTCAACTTTGTGATAAAGGTTTTGATGTTGTTTTTGATAATGTTGTTTGTAAAGTTATTGATAGAATTTCTAATGTTTGTGTATTTTCCGGTTTTCGTGAAAGTAATGTTTATATGATTGATATGTTAAATATGTCTTGTAATATTACTTGTTTGAAAGCCCTCGATGATGACTCTTGGTTGTGGCATAGGAGATTAGGGCATATTTCTTTTGATCACATTTCTAGGTTAAACACAAAGGAAATGGTGAAAGGTATTCCTTGTTTGAATTTTGAAAAGGACCGAGTTTGTGACGCATGTCAATTTGGGAAACAACTAAGTCTTCTTTCAAGTCAGTTAAGGATATCATGACATCACGTCCTTTGGAGTTAATCCATATGGATCTATTTGGCCAACACAAACCAAAAGTCTAAGTGGGAATAGATTTGCTTATGTTTTGGTTGATGATTTTTCAAGATTCACTTGGGTTTTCTTTCTTGAACATAAAAGCCAAGCATTTTCATATTTCCAAATTTTTAAGAAAAGAGTTGAAAAAGAAAAAGATGTTTCGATTTTGAGAATAAGAAGTGATAGAGGAGGTGAATTCATTAACCAACCCTTTACCACTTTTTGTGATGAACATGGAATAAAGTATGAACTTTCTTGTCCTAGAACTCCACAACAAAATGGAGTAGTTGAACGGAAAAATAGAACATTACAAGAGATGGCTAGGACAATGCTAAGTGAATACGGTCTACCACATTATTTGTGGGCCGAGGCCGTTAATACATCATGCTACATATCTAATCGTGTTTTCTTATGTAAAAATACTACAAAACTTCTTTTGAAATGTACTTTTCTAGAAAACCAAATGTTTCTTATTTCAAAGTTTTTGGATGCAAATGTTTTGTTTTAAATACAAAGATAATTTGGGAAAATTTGATCCTAAATCTTATGAGGCTATTTTTGTAGGTTACTCAAACACTAGTAAAGCTTATAGAGTTTTCATTAGATCATCTTTGACTATTGAAGAGTCTATTCATGTTAAGTTTGAGGAATCTAACAAGTTTGTTAAGAATGTTGTAGAAATAGATGCTTTGCATGAAGGCTTGGAGAAGTCACCTTGGAGGATGCTTCTACCATGGGAGACAAGCCAAAGGATGATGACGGAAGTGAAGCCAAAGTGGAAGAGGCCAAGGAAATGAACATCAAACAAATGAGGTGGAGCCTACTCAACCACTACCTAAGGATTGGAGATTCAATCCTCATCATCCCAAGGACCTCGTCATAGGTGAAGTATCAAAGGGGTAACTACTCGCTCTAAAATTCAAGATTATTGTGGCCACTTTGCATTTATTTCACACATAGAACCCAAAAATGTGCTCGAAGCCGAGGCCGATTCATATTGGTTGCTAGCCATGCAAGAGGAGCTCAATCAATTTGAGCGCAACCAAGTTTGGCACCTTGTTCCTAGGCCCCACGATAGACCAACAATTGGTACTAAGTGGATCTTTAAGAATAAGTTGGATGAATCGGGTAATGTAGTTAGAAACAAGGCTAGGTTAGTTGCCCAAGGTTACACTCAAATCGAAGGGATCGATTTTGAAGAAACCTTTGCACCCGTAGCACGGCTTGAAGCCATACGGATGACACTAGCATTTGCCTCATATAAAGATTTCAATTATTTCAAATGGATGTTAAAAGTGCTTTTCTAAATGGATTTATTGAAGAGGAGGTGTATGTTGAACAACCCCCCGGGTTTGTTGATCCTACACATCCGGATTTTGTTTTTAAATTAGATAAAGCTCTTTATGGTTTAAAACAAGCCCCTAGGGCTTGGTATGAAAGACTTTCCTCATTTTTGATTTCAAATGGTTTTAAGAAGGTAAAATTGATACAACTTTGTTTACAAAACATGTAGAAAATGACATTCTTATTGTGCAAATTTATGTAGATGATATTATTTTTGGTTCTACTAATGAATCTCTTTGCAAAGCTTTTGAGTCATGCATGAAGGATGAATTTGAAATGTCTATGATGGGGGAGCTCAACTATTTCCTTGGACTCCAAATCAGCAAAAAAGGATGGGATCTTCATCATCAAGCCAAGTACACCAAAGAACTAATCAAAAGGTTTGGGCTTGAAGGATCAAGAGTAAGCAAAACTCTCCATGGCAACAACTACAAAAGCTTGACAAGGATGAACAAGGTAAAAGTGTAGACATTAAACTTTATAGAAGCATGATTGGTAGCTTGCTTTATTTGACGGCTAGTAGGCCGGATATTATGTTTTCCGTTTGTCTTTGTGCACGTTTTCAATCTTGTCCTAAAGAATCTCACATAATAGCGGTTAAACGCATAATTAGATACCTTAAGGGCACTATTGAAATGGGTTTATGGTATCCTAAAACCGGATTATTTGAAATGAAGAGTTTTTCGGATGCCGACTATGCGGGTTGTAAGGTAGATAGGAAGAGCACAAGTGGAACATGTCAATTCTTAGGTAATTGTCTTGTATCTTGTCTTCCAAAAAGCAAAATTCGGTAGCCCTATCAACCGCCGAGGCGGAGTATGTTGCGGCCGGAGCTTGTTGTGCACAAGTTCTTTGGATGAAACATACTCTCCTTGACTATGATTTACACTTTGATCATGTTAAAATATTTGTGATAATACTAGTACTATTCACATGACAAAGAATGCAAATCAACATAGTAACCAAACACATTGACATTAGGTATCACTTTCTTAGAGATCATTATGAGAAAGGTGATATTGTTATTGAATATGTTTCTACCGATTTTCAACTTGCCGATATTTTTATTAAACCTCTAGATTATGCTAGATTTTCATTTATTTGTGGTGAGTTGAATGTTTGTATTATAGATTCTTAAAATTAAGATTTTGTTTTAACCCTTTTTGATGTATGACAAAAAGGGGGAGAATAAGTTTGTTGATATTTGGAAATAAGTGTTTAAATTTAAACTTTCTAAGTTTGATAAAGTTTGATACTATTTGAGTTTCAATTCATGAAGAAAAAGAAAGTTTGTGTTTATTTGAGTTTTTGGACAAAAACTATTGTGTTTGTTAAATGCTTTATGTATGCTTACATAGCTTTTCATATTCATGATAAATACATAGCATTGTTTGAGGGGGAGCTTTCCAAGCTTTTCTTCCTTTATTTGTTTCAATAACTTATATGTTTTGTCATCATCAAAAAGGGGGAGATTGTTGGCCCAAGGTTACAATCACCCTTGTTTAGTGTATTTTGATGATTACAAAACATATTAGTTATTTGTACTAATAACAATTGTTGTTTAAGTGTGTTTCAGGTTTATTATCATACTAGAAGTACTCTCACTCAAATACAAGGCTTTTGGACTCAAGACAATTCAATTTGGGCTCAAGTTGCAATATTGAAGATCAAGTGAAGATAGCCCACCTTGAAGAATAGCTTTGAAGTCCTTTAGAAGTTTGTAAGTTTAGTATGTTAAAGTTTGAATATAGGAAATTTGGCTCTAGGATTTGCACACACACTTGTTTCATGTATTTCCTATGTTTTGAAAATAGTTTTTTGAAAATGGTTATTCTAAGTTTTATGCCTTAGTTTTATATACATGTACCAAAGCTTTATATCCTGAAAAACTTGTTTAAAACATGTGTATAAACTATTTTCTGCATAATACTTAGCTATATGTATTTTTAAAATATTTATCAAATTTTTCTAACTCAAAACAGCCCTGTTTTTCAGTGTCAGGCAACATCGGTCGACCGGCCCGGTCGACCGGCGCTGTGCCTGGACATGCACTGTTTGTGCATGTCCGTCGGTCGACCGGACCAGTCGACCGACAGAGAGCATTCTGCTCTCGGGAATTTTCGGTCGACCGGACCGGTCGACCGGAAGAAGGAAACTGTGTTTCCTCCTTTTGGGTCGGTCGACCGGACCGGTCGACCGGGAGCCAACGGCTACTTCCAGCTGGCCTGGCGGTCGACCGGACCGGTCGACCGCCAAGCCTGCAAAATAGCAACGGCTCTTTCCTCTTTGGGATTTTCTGAAAATCTGTTTTCTTTTTCTGTTTTAACAGACTTTTGGAGAGTTGTTGGGGTGCTTTTGCAGGTTGAATTAGGTGAAAAGAAAATGTTTTTAACTTATTTTCAACCCTATAAATAGAGGAGAAGTCTCTCCTTCATACTACTTAGAAATTCCTCAAGTTTTGTTGTTTTCAAAAGAGAAAAGAAAAATAGTTTGAAACTTTCAATTCCCACTCTTTCAAGATTGTTTTTCAGTTGTGTTTGATTCTCTATATCACTCTACAACTGAAGTTTTCTCACCACACTTCATAGAGCCAAAAATCCTATACTCATTCTATAGTGAAGTTGTAAATTGAAGTGAGAGTGTTTGTAAAAGATTGAGAAAAGTGTAGTGATCAAGTTGTGATCACTTTGTTCTTGTAATTCCTTCTTGTGGAGCAACCTCTTCGGTAGAGGTCCTTTGTATTCGGTGGAGCTCGGTGCTCGGTCTTCGTAGACCAATTGTAAAGGCATCCTCGGTGGATAGTGGAACCCTTCACGGAGGTGAAGGCGGGGACTAGAGCAAGTGTGCTCGAACCTCGAAATAAATCATCTTGTTTGCGATTGCCTTTGCGTTATTCTTGCTTTACATTTCTCTTGCTTTATATTGTCTTGAATTATTTGCTTGAGAACTAACCCTCTACTTGTGCAATCTTGTCTTGTTTACTTTACTTGCTATACTTGTTGTGTTACATTGTGTGCATCTCATTTCTCATCATCATACTTGGTATTGATCGATCACACCTCAATACAACACGATTGCATTGCGCACCTCTAACCCATATCTAGGGGAATTAGGAGGAAGGAGTTCAGAACCTCGCAAGGGGTATTCGGCTCTTAGTCGTGTTTTGAGAGATCGTTGCATCACTCATTTAATTAAAAGTTTAAAAAGATCATTAGATTAGCATTCACACCTATTCACCCCCCCTCTAGGTGTTTTTCACTTAGTTCCCCTTTCGGGATGGGAACTACTCTTGCTGGTGTTGGAGGCTGTATCCCGAACTGAAGGAATGACGTCATGTTAGCTGCGACTTTCTTCTGCTCTGGGCGGAGCTTGAGCACTTCCGCATCAATCAGAGCTTGAAGGATGTCTTTGAATATATAACAGCTCTTAGTAGGGTGCCCCAGCATCCTATGATACAAGCAGTTATTGAGATTGTCGGTCTTGCCAACCTCTTCAGGGCATCTAGCTTCAGGAAGTTTTAATCTGCTGCTTTTATTGAGTAATTTGAACAACGAATCGACATGCTCGTCCTTGAAAGACTTGCCTGTTGGCGCGCGACTGACTTGAAGAACCACCCCTCTAGTCGACTGAGATTTAATGGGAGATTTCGTCTCTATTGCCAGTTTATCCTTCCATTTTGATTGGAAAGATACTTCTGGCGCGCGCCTTGTCGTCTTTTCGGGTCTGCGCTTATTTTCTTCCACCTTAACCCTGGCGATAATCACTTTTGCCTGTTCACCTTGCTGGACCAACTGTTTTCAGGCGCGGCTTTCAGCAACTCCAATCTGGGATAGAAGCGAAGTTTGCAATTGTGACGGTATGTTTTCACCAGAGTAGCCTGGGTCATACCGCTATGACATCGGAGTGCCATATTCCAAAATCTTTCCATAAATGCTTTGACCGACTCTCTTTTTCGTTGCCTCGTTGCCAGGAGAGTTGGCATGGTGATCTCTGAATCGTCTTCGAAGAAGCGCGTAAGGAAAAGCTTCTCCAAATCACCCCAGTTCTTAATGGAGCCTTCTGGGAGTTTCATGAACCATTCAAAGGCAGGTCCCTTTAGAGTGCCGATGAACAAACACATGCCAAGATGGCATCGTTTGCTGCTTCATTCCCTGTCTGAGCTTGAAGTAGTGTTGGTTCGGTGACCCTTTGCCATCGAAGGCCTGTACGGTCGGAGCTTTGAATTTAGGAGGGTATGGGACAAGGTCCCATTCGGCCAGGTACGACCAGAACACTCCTGCTTCTTAGAGGCCTTTCCGATTGGCGAGGGCTTCCAGACGCTGCTCCAGTTTATTCATTCTTTTAGAATGAGTACTCCCATTCTCTGAATTGCCTTCTTTTTCAGACGAAGTCTTGGACGACTCAAAGTTGGATTGTCCCTCCTCCTCAGTATGCGCAGAAGATGAACTCTCCCCTTCTTTCCGTTTGCCTTTAGACTTCTTAGAAGGAGTTTTGGGTTTCGGCCTTCTCCCGCTCTCAAGCAATTGTGAAAGCATTTACTTAAGGGTGTCGATAGATTCTTGTTGGGTGTGAATCATATCGAGTTGTTCTTTCTGGGCCTGGGCTTGCTGTTCAAAGCACCTGGCCATCTTCTCATGAGTGTTTTACTGTTGACTGAATTTTCCTGCACACAAAATATTATATGTTAGTTTTAAGAATAGATGTGCAAGTCTCAGTTCTAATCCGCGGTAGCAGGGCTATGCGGGTCGTGATCCTCAGGGAGGGACTGCGATGGAAGCGTTAAGCAAGTTTCTCTAAAGTTTTTATTTTTATTTGTTAAGTTAGAAAGGAAGTGGTATTTACAATGAGTGGTAGAAAAGAATATGGAGATGAGTTGTATTTAATCTACAAAAAAGAAAAGAAAAGAAAAAAGAAAGAAAACTTATCTCTTTAGTCTGCTTGCCGTTTGAACCGTTGCGATGATTTCCCTTTTCTTGGAAGGTGTACAAGCACGGCTTATGGGATCGTCCGCCTTCTTAATCTACTCTACGAAATGAAAAACAAGCTATGAAGACTGTTCATCGCCATTGGGCCGTCAAGGTTCCTTCTTCGGCTAGGTATTCTCGAAGCAGTTGGATCTCATGGTGGGCAAGACATTAGAGAACAAATAGAAGAAAGTAGATACAAGATTAAAATAAGAATAAAAGAAACTAGAATAATACAAGAATAAAATAAAACAAGCCTTGATTTGATTATTAAACAATGGTGGAAAATAACACTTACACCGACTGTCACCATCAGTACAAGCAGATCCCTTCCTCCATGAATACATCATCTCCTCTCAGCTTTTACAAAAAGAAAATAAAAATATACAGAGGTGGAAAGAAAACCTAAAAACCCTAACTTTGGCCCTTGGCTCTTCTCTGGATTGTGTACTCTCTGTGTTGCATCTGCAGGGATATTTATAGGTGTTGGAAGATGTAGAGTCCTAGTACAACTCTCCCAAAAAGATCTTATCTCCAGAAATTCAAATCTGTCCTGCAACTTCTTATCATGTTGATCGCCGAAATCAGCTTATCTACGGATTGAATTGGAAGTTTGATCAACATAAGAGTTGTAGGTCTTCAAGTCTTCTTTCTGGAGCATCTTGAATCATTGGATTTTCATAACTGTAGCAAAAGTTATGATTTAAAACACTAAAACGTGTACAGTCTGAATCCGAATTCTTTGAATTTTTATCTTTGCACTCTCTTTGGCTTTTATCCTCATCCTGCAAGAGTTTAGGGTTGGGTAGAATTCTATCCTTCCCTCATCTTTAATAATTGCAACTTTAGCCCTTGCATAATTGCACTTTGACAATTGATATTTGCATTTTGACTCTTGGGCTTCAATATGGGCTTGGATCTGGGCTTTTGGCTCTTTAGGCTTTATTTATTGTTAACATAATAATTCGAGGCCTGCACACAATAAATTACAAATTATTAATAAATGTGCAGAATTAAATGAATAAATATGAAAATGTGATGGTAAATATGATGATAAAAATGCACTTTTCACTACCAATCACACCCCCACACTTATCTTTTTTGCTCGTCCTCGAGTAAAAACAAAGAAAAAGAAAAAGTTAATCTAACTAACTCACTTTCGTAGGAATCACGATTGCACTTAGCACGTGCAACAAGCCGTTAAACCTCTAGGTTACCCTAGAGGACGAGTGTTGTCTCGTGAGGGTTTTCAGCGGATTGCACCCACAAAATCCATAAAAAGGAAAATATTTGAATTATTATTGAAGAGACTAAGTAGTCTATAAGTTTTAGGATTATCATTTTTATTCATTCTTCAAACCTAGTCTTTATAAAGTCAATTGTTATTCATTTTAGGTAAGGATTAAATTGAATTTCTAATATAGTCTTTTTCGTTACCAAAAGTCATACGCACCCTTGTGAATCTAGGAATTCCTTAACTTGGACTCTCATGCCTCTTTATTATTTTTATAACATCATCTAATTTTCTTTCGTGTAAGTATCAAGGCTTCTTGAGGCCCTCATACCTAACTAATTGACTATTAGATGTGTTAATATATTTATTTTTTTTTTTTTTTTTGCATGTATAACTCATCTAATTTTCTTTCGTATAAGTATCAAGGCTTCTTGAGGCCCTCATACCTAACTAATTGATTATTAGATGTGTTAATACATATATTATTTTTCTTAGTCTTCTTAGGCTTTCTAATCCACCCATGTAACGAACTTAAAGTCGATGACTCCAAACCGGTTGGCTTTAGGGCACCAAGTGAGAAAACACCCGCGGACTCAAATTCGAGTGAACTAGGCCCCAAAACTAAGGATTTTATTTTATTTACTCACCTTTAGGCATGAATACTTATGCTTCTTGAGGCACATGTATCAGCTTAATTGGTGATTTTTTTTTCTTCTTTTTTTTTTTTTTATGAGGCACAAGGTCTTTGTCTTAGAATCCTAGATATGCATTTGGTATGCACATTTCATTAAGGTAAAAATCAAGACTAATTATTTATTCAATTTCTCTCCTATACCTAAAAATTAACAATTCATTTATTTTGACCAAGTTTTTAGAAATCCTAATCATGATTTTCCTAATCCTTAAACTAACTTAGATTTCTTTCAAAAAAAATAAGTCAAAATATTGTCCTTTTTATAATAATTTTTTTTTAAATTTTTTTTTTTTTTTTTAGCAAATTTTGTTAGTGTCTACTTATGTTAGTATGTTAGTAAAGCCCACCCCCACACTTATCTCATGCATTGTCCTCAATGTATGAATGAATGCATATATGCATGAAACAGAACAAGGGAAGGCGGAAGTTACCTTAGGGTGGTGGTTCCGGAGGTGGTCTAATTGGTCCACGAAATGCGGCCCAATCAAGATAACAAATAATTTGGTGAAACCCACCAGAAATTTTCCTTACATAACCCACTAAAATATATATATAATCATTTTTAGTATTTCCACCCTATCAAATTTCAAATTTCATAATAAATTTCAGAGTTAATGTCTCAACCTCCTTGTCCCAAAATGGAGTATGAAAAGATGGAATTATTGACTTGGACAATATAGGTGCGGGAACGAATACCGACTCAGGGAAAATGCTCAAATCAAGTAAGGGCTCAGGAGTCGGGCTAGGTTCAAGAATTGGGTCCAGTCAAGAAATTGAAACTCAAGTCCACAATCTTCTTCCCACAATGGAATGTGACCTAATATGGGTGATATCTCTTTACTTCCAATATTAAGGAATTCTAGCTCATCGCCATACAATTCTTCAAAACTAAGGTCAACATCTTCCGTCAGAATTGTACAATCAGTTTCAGAAGTAAAGAGATTGTGAGAATCTAGGTCAAGTTCAATATGATCATCTAAAATGGGTGATTCAATTTCATAATGAATTGGAATAGGATCCAATGTTGACTCGGGAGAAGTGAAATCAGGTGGAGACACTGGAGTCATTATTGGATCAGGAAATAAAATTGAATCATCAAGTGGGAGATCATGATCATATTCATGCTCAAGTTCTATTTCAGGAAAGGAAAAACTTGCCAAATTATCAAGAATTGGAGTTTCGGCAAGTTCAGATGATGGCACTGAAATAGAATCTTATTGTCCAAAGCAACTTGGTTCGTCGGCTCTAAGAGAATGGTCAGCGATATCAGAATTTGCCGAACTGTAAGAACGCAAAGATTGAACCATCATATCTAAATCATGCTCGCGAGCTAATCTAGCCTGAGTCATGGCTTCAAGCCTCTTTTGGAATTGGATTTGGAAAGAGGAAGTGAGATCGTGATGAAGTTGTGAATCGGTGGACTCACGCATCATCATGTCTAAGATTGATGGTGGTTGTTGCTTGGACTCGTGCATACTCATCATTTCCCTGATAGATGTTTTCTATTCTGAATGGGTGGATCTGAGTATGAATCTTGGGAAGAATGTGGACTAGATGGATATGGAGGACAATTTGGTTGAGAATTAGACTCGGGGACTCGAAACCCCATGAACTCTGTGACGAGTTGAAATTATTATGGAAATTATAGTCATAAGATGGGGGGTGTGGGTTATACTCATTCGGATAAGACCATTCCGACACACTAGATTGGTCAAAGTTAGGGTATGCCCGGTTGGTAATATCCGAATAATAGTTAGGGGTGTAATATGGATTAAATTGGAATTATTCTTATATGCCATATCACACCAATACAAACACAACAAACAAATAAACAAACAAAAAAGAAAAATTCTAACCTAAGTTAGGGTAGACCTATGACCTAGACGACTCCTAACTGGTTAGACCGTCCACAGGAGGTTGGGTGCAGACTTTGACCACAAGTTAATCAGCCAGGTCAGGGCAAGAGTGGTGGGAGGTTTTCCGTCAAAGACGTTCCTTAATTAAATAAACCACCACACTTCGGGCTTTCGGCCCTCAATCCCCTTCCTAGACACTGATTTGGCAGGAGTCAACTTCCAACACCGTTCCCCCTTAGGATAATCTCCTAATTGAGTCCGAGATGTCCCTAGGGCCAACGTCTACTCTTTTTTTAGTTAGGCTTGGGTTAGTGAGTGCTTGGGATATGATTTTTGGGCTAAGGAAGGGTGATGAAATCCCCACCTTATCTTGTTAATGGGTTATGCCCTTAAGATGAATTAGTGCAAGTGTACAAGATAAATAGATAAGAATCACTCAAAGCAGAAAATCAACCAAGAGATGAGTCCTATTCTACATGCAATGCGTACGTACCTTGCTCCTCCAGCACTCTTCAACAGTAAATAAAATAATTGAAAAGACACGTGTCTAATATGCAAACGTCTAATCAAATTATTTTTAACAACCAATAATTTACTGTTGAATTATTAGCAATTTACAGGTATATCACAGAACAAATCAGAACAGAGCAGAAAGCAGAATTTTTAACTTGAAGCACCCTGCAAAAATTTGGATCAGTAATTCACCACTGTTGCCGCGTTTCCGCGGCTCTGGCCGCGGATCCGCGGCAAAACAGTGGGTTCTGGTGCTCTGCCTTCGAGGGCAGAGGCACAGAATAGCAATATGTCCACTGCTGCTGCTATGTTTCTGTTTCCTGTTCTCCAAACCTGCAAACAGAAAAGAATAAAGAATTAGTTAAAAATTAAATTTTTTGTTTTAGAGATAAACTTACCGTCCCTCCCCGGCAACGGCGCCAATTTGTTGACTGAATTTTCGTGCACACAAAATATTATATGTTAGTTTTAAGAATAGATGTGCAAGTCTCAGTTCTAATCCGCGGTAGCAGGGCTATGCGGGTCGTGATCCTCAGGGAGGGACTGCGATGGAAGCGTTAAGCAAGTTTCTCTAAAGTTTTTATTTTTATTTGTTAAGTTAGAAAGGAAGTGGTATTTACAATGAGTGGTAGAAAAGAATATGGATGAGTTGTATTTAATCTACAAAAAAGAAAGAAAAGAAAAAGAAAGAAAACTTATCTCTTTAGTCTGCTTGCCGTTTGAACCGTTGCGATGATTTCCCTTTTCTTGGAAGGTGTACAAGCACGGCTTATGGGATCGTCCGCCTTCTTAATCTACTCTACGAAATGAAAACAAGCTATGAAGACCTATTCATCGCCATTGGGCCGTCAAGGTTCCTTCTTCGGCTAGGTATTCTCGAAGCAGTTGGATCTCATGGTGGGCAAGACATTAGAGAACAAATAGAAGAAAGTAGATACAAGATTAAAATAAGAATAAAAACTAGAATAATACAAGAATAAAATAAAACAAGCCTTGATTTGATTATTAAACAATGATGGAAAAATAACACTTACACCGACTGTCACCATCAGTACAAGCAGATCCCTTCCTCCATGAATACATCATCTCCTCTCAGCTTTTACAAAGAAAATAAAAAATATACAGAGGTGGAAAGAAAACCTAAAAACCCTAACTTTGGCCCTTGGCTCTTCTCTGAACTGTGTACTCTCTGTGTTGCATCTGCAAGGATATTTATAGGTGTTGGAAGATGTAGAGTCCTAGTACAACTCTCCCAAAAAGATCTTATCTCCAGAAATTCAAATCTGTCCTGCAACTTCTTATCATGTTGATCGCCGAAATCAGCTTATCTACGGATTGAATTGTAAAGTTTGATCAACATAAGAGTTGTAGGTCTTCAAGTCTTCTTTCTGGAGCATCTTGAATCATCGGATTTGCATAACTGTAGCAAAAAGTTATGATTTAAACACTAAAACGTGTACAGTCTGAATCCGAATTCTTTGAATTTTTATCTTTGCACTCTCTTTGGCTTTTATCCTCATCCTGCAAGAGTTTAGGGTTGGTAGAATTCTATCCTTCCCTCATCTTTAATAATTGCAACTTTAGCCCTTGCATAATTGCACTTTGACAATTGATATTTGCATTTTGACTCTTGGGCTTCAAATATGGGCTTGGATCTGGGCTTTGGGCTCTTTAGGCTTTATTTATTGTTAACATAATAATTCGAGGCCTGCACACAATAATTACAAATTATTAATAAATGTGCAGAATTAATGAATAATATGAAAATGTGATGGTAAATATGATGATAAAATGCACTTTTCACTACCAATCATTTACCATATACGCGAAGGCTTTCTTCTCTACCGAAGAGTTGATTCCGCAATAGCAAAGTGTGACTCACTCACTTCAATGCCCTGGGTTAGAGCACTATAATCAACCGGGCTACCGCACCAGTCCGAGTGCGAGTATTCTGGTACACTCCTTCTGATTCAGTGCAGACTCATCAGAGCTGACTATCGGTTAATTTCTCTACTTCTGCGAGGCGTAGAGCTTGGACCTACCATGTTCGCAGTGAATTCGGGGTACTCCGTATGAGAGAAGGTTCTCTTCGTGCGGGAACGACGCCTTTTGGCTGATCGAGAGGTTGATGTTAATCATCTGAATATCGACTGTTTGCTTACATGTGAGCTACAGTGACATTCAGAGAGCTTTGCTGTGATGAGCCGTTCACAGTAACATGATGGAGCGATTTGATTGGCACTCATCTTCTTTGTCAGATAATTTCTTAGATCTGTTGGAGGGGAATCAAAGAGACTAGCCTCGGGTTTTCGAGGGCTTTTCAACTTCTGAAAGCTAACTTGTGTCGCAGATCTGAAATGCAGGGTTTAGAACGCGGAGCTGACGTTCTGCAGAAAAGACGTAGCTTTCACGTTTTGGCTTTGAAACGCGGATCTCGTGCCTCTGCTGAGAAGAGACGCGGACCTTGCGTTGTTGATTGTTAAGTTCGGGCCGTGACATTTGGGAAATGCGGACTTGAAAATCACCTAGAGGGGGTGAATAGGTGATGGCTATACTTAATGGCAAATAATGCGGATTAAAACAAATTAGCAATAACCAATAACAATTAGATTAAGCTTACAAAGAGTAAACAATATAAGTGCAAGTAAATAGAGAGAGTAGAGTTTAGAGAGATAGTAGGCAATCGCAAACACAAGGATATGTTTCGAGGTTCGAGCCACTGCACTACGCCCCCACCTTCAACACAATGAAGGATTTCAACTATGTGTGATCCCACGGATCGTCAATCGGTTACAAGTTCTCACTAAAACTCTTCGGACACACTTGTCCTCTCTCACGGTGCCGCAACACCAACTAGGAGCTCACTAGCTCGCTCGAAACCGCAACCTCTACAACTTCTCAATTGAAGAAAACGGTGATCAACACTTGACCACAAAGATAGCTTACAAGCACAACCTTACAACCAAGATGAGGAGGTGAAACACCTGGATTGTGTAGTGCAAATAACAAGTAGAGAAGTAGAGGGAAGGCTCAAGCTAAAACACCAAAGTTTGGAAATAGTTGGCTCTAGAGAAAATCTTTTGCAAAAAAAGCTAAACTATGAAAAATTTGTTGTAAGGCTTGTAAATCTTGTTCTTAAGTTGTTTCATACTCCCACTATTTATAGGGGATGAAAACTAGGATAGAAAATACAATAGATCCGTTAGGAGAAGACCCAACAAAAAATAAAACTGAATCTAGCCGTTGGGAGTCAAGTCAACAGAATTTTTTGCTGCCGGTCGACCGCCAACGATCGAATTTCTGACCATTGGTAAAGCGGTCGACCAAACAGTCGACCGTGGTTCCCAAACTGGGAGTAAAAACTCTCTGTCGGTCGATCGGGCTGGTCGACCGAAACAAACAGAGAGCATTGCTCTGCTTCCGGGCGATCGGCCCGGTCGACTGAAGTGCACGATTGCACTTTGGTGCATATCGATCGACCGCCCGGTCGACGACAGAGCAGTTTGCTCTGCCAACGGTCGACCGCACGGTCGACCGTAAGAAGGCCAAAACTATTTTTAGAAATCTTTTTGAAGTCAGAATTTTTCAATAAATTTTCTTTAAATAAGTAAATAAAAAATAGAGTTCTAGGGATTTAAAAAGCTAGAGTGTGATCATAGATTAACACCAAATAGATTTGAACTATATTTGATAAAATTTCTTTTCTAAAATAAATCAGTTTTTCCAAAACTTATTTTTCTGAAACTTGGTTTTTCTGAAACTCGATAAGAAAAAACGGTAACAAATATGGTAACAAATTTTTGCTTGAGAACACAAGGGAATACGAAATGTGTGTGTGTGTGTGACAACCCCAAAACTTATCAACCTCTATCATCTCAGTTTTAACAAATGACTATAAATTCTAACTAAAAATAGAAAAAGTAAAGATACAAATCTTGAAATAGTCTTCTCGATATTGCTTGATCCTTGAGCTCTTCTAGTGTGCTAGACTCTGGGATCTAAATCTTCTTGGCTTCCAAAGTGTGAGTCTTGTGATGGAGCCGAAATGTAACATATATTTTTACCTGAAACTTAACTAAACAATTTTGTTAATACCTAACTACAAATGGTTTGTTATCATCAAAACTAGGGCTAATGGCCTTTGGGCCAACAATATCCCCCTTTTGATGATGACAAAACATATGGAGCTATTACAAATATTTTGGGTAGAGACTTCAAGTGAAGCTCCCCCTTAACACATGCATATATAAGAATATGATATAAAAGGGCTAAATGCACACAATAAAGGCATATATAAAGGATATAACAAATAGACTTATATGCCAACCATTTATGCATAACAGGGATACAGAAACAAGAGAGTGTATGCACAAATGGTTACCTCCATCCATCTAATAATACTTCCAGCCTCCAAAGTAAGTGGTAGATGATTAGATCAATAAGAGACAATACACAACCAAACACATATACCACATAGAGACAATAAGGATAACTGCCATAACATAAATAAAGATGTCGATACATGCTTAGAGGTTCATGCCAACCTCAAAAACCAAATACACATAAACACACAGCGCAAATGTCAATAAAACACAAAATACATATCCAACTCCAAATACAGAAAATAAATACTCCCAGAAAATAACAAAAGCTAACTCCCCATAAATAACTCCATCAAAATATCTCTCACCCTTTTGTCATCAACAAAAGGGTCAACCCTCCTGAAAATCAGGGTCTTCTGGAGAAGCTGGCGCCTCAGGAACAATAGGAGGAGGAACCCATACGTCGAAAGGAGGACCGGTGGGAGGAAGTGGCTGAGAGCGACCACTTGGAAGAGGAGCCGGCCAAGTGTATCTATTGTAGATATCACTGACGCAGGTCTGCATATAGCGAATAGAATCACAAATGTGATTGAGATTATTGTCCACTCGCTGCTCTAACCGCTGAAAGTGAGCGGTCATCTGAGCGGACATCTGCTGGCTATGCTCCTGAAGCTGTGGAGAAAGCGTGATAGGGATCAAAAGGAGCAGAAGAAGTAGAGGAAGATCCAGGAACCGCAGGTATGATAGGATGGGGCTGAGGAGCAGGAGGACGCTCCCAAACACACATCCTCTTGAGGAGAGTGTTATTGACGTCGACTGACAGTTCCATGGACCTTCAGTGGAAAGATCGAATCTGAGTTGCTTCAGTAGACGAGTAATGAGCATCCAAAAGGGCAAGTGCCGGTTTGGGACCAGAAGGTGATCGGATGTCATATAATTAATGATGAGTTTAGGAACATTTATTCTAATGCCTTTCAGAAGGCAATAGATTAGAAAAGAGCAGAACCCCTAGCGTGACTATACTCTCCTGATTTTGGCAGGAGGTTATAGAAAACAATTTTAGCTAAGATCTGGGCGGTGAGAGTATAATACTTTACCTCCTCATTCCTGACTAAAGCGGGGTCATCATCATCATGAAGCAAAAGGGAGGCAGTGTGGGCAGATCCACCGTCAGGATATGCAAATTCATGAAGATCTACATTGTAAATATCTACCCCCTCACAGGAAAAGTGTAGGAGATTTGCAAATTTTTCAATGGAAATATTTATATCTCTGCACATGACTCTAGACCTGATATGATTTTGTTGGAAAGACAGGTTACAGTAAAAATAATGGACTAATTCAGGGTAAACATGTTCTTTCATGGTGACAAATTGCTCAAGTGAACTAGAACCTAAGATATTTGCAAGATTTAGGTGCTCAAAGTCACTCAGCACCATAGTTCTGCCAGAGATCACATTTTTATGTTGGATTATTGTATATCTATGGGACGCATTTTGGAGATGAAGGGGCTGGATGATGATTCAGGGGTTTTCCCCTTCTCAGATCTGGATCTTTTGGACATGGAGATGATTAAACAAGATAATAGCACAAAATAAAGATGGATAAACAAGAATAATAAAGAGAATTGAAGAGATTAAGGAGAAATTTTGTTTATACCTCAAAATCCAAGAAATATCCCTAAAAAATTACAGATCTAGAGCCTGAGAAGGATTTTAACGAATTTTGTGGAAGAAATTTTGGATTTGGAAGAGTTTTAATGGGTTGGATTAGGTAGGGGGAGGAGAATTGAAGAGGGGAAGAGGAAGGGTCGGTTTGGAGAAGAAAGAATAAGAGAATTTGGGGATTTAGGGCTTTATAAAAACGGGTGTAAAACAGTTTACCCGACTCCCGGTCGACCGGCGCAAACCGAGATCAATCTCGGTTTCAGTCGGTCGACTGGCTTCGGGCTAAAATTTATTTTTTTGATATTCCATGCTGAATCGGTCGACCGCCCGGTCGACGGGGCCTATGACAGGCTAACTCGGTCGACCGGTCAGTCGACCGGAACTGCCCAAAAATAGTTCAAAAATGAATTAATTTTTTGTTTTAATTTAATTTTCTTTTAAAGGAAATTAGAGACTAGTATATTTTTACATATAAGACATGAAAACAGTGTCAAAATTTTAAGAGGCATGAGAAACACAAAAATAATTTTTATTTTATTATTATTAACAACACATTTTGTTTTTTTAAATAATTAAGTAATAAATTTGAGATATTGAAGCCGAATACCCTTTAAGAGTTCTGAACTTCTCCTCGACATTCCTCTAGATAAGAGTTGAGGCGCGCAATTGCTATCTTTTTATTAACTTAATGATGATTAAATAAATTTTCATATTTGATAATTATGTATAAATACGTATAAAAACATTTACCAATCAAAGAAAATTCAACACATGGACAATTAAAATATGGCTAGTATAAAAATAAACTAAGTATGCAATCTCAACTATACAAAAAAAATGAGGAAATGCAAATCTACATAATTAAAGCATATTATCATAAAATGAAACTAGCAAATCCTATGCATGTACATATCTAGTTAGAGATAAAAATCTTAGGTGGAGAAATTACCAAACATAGGCAATCTCCAAAATAGGTGCCTCTTTGATAACGATGCAAGTGATGATTTATTCGTTAAGCTTTGATGCATCCACCACCCGGGCACCATCTCCCCTAAGTCTTGGAGGAGGACGACGCACCTGTATCAATCAATTTTGGCGTATCCTTTGGTACCCAAATCTTTTTGGGTCCTATGGAGTTAGTATTTTTTCGAACCCAAATATTTTTATTAGTCATGTATAATTTTGCATAACAAAATTTTGCTAAATGGCCTTTGCAGCCACAATGTGCACATGTATATGCCTTTCCATACATAAATACATGCTTGTGTGAGTGTGCATGCTTTTTGTGTTTGATGCATGAGGAGTGTGTTTCCTTTGGTTTTTTCCTTAGAAAACATAGATGCAAATTTGGTCATGTAAAATGCACACTTTTTCAAAGTGGTATCTAAAATCTCAATGCGTTTTTGAATATCCAAAAATTTATTTTTATTACAAGTAGTGATTGGGCTTTTACCCATATAAGTAGCTTTATATTTTTCAAAATCCATTTTCATTTTCTCAAAGATCTTGACAAATCATTTTTCTCATTTAAAACAATCTCAATTTTGTTCTTAATAAATCATTTTCCTTTTTCAACTTTTTATTTGAGCAAGAAAAATTTCATATCTATTTTGTAATTCTTCAAAAACATGTGCTAATTCATCCATGGTCAAATCCTCATCGTCTAAAGAGTTTTCTAGGTTTACCTTAGAAGCTTCATCACCATATGCCATAAAGCACATGTGTGCGGTGTCGATCTCTTCTTCGGATTCGGTCTCCGAGTCATCCCACGTGGCCACCATCGCCTTCTTCTTCTTTTGCACATTCTTGCAGGTTGTAGCTTGTAAAGAAGGGCAATCCGCAATTAGATGTCCCGTACTTTTGCAATGGAAGCAGGACCCGTTTCCTCCCTTCTTTTCAAGTCTTCCTTGAGGTCTTCCTCTTCGGAAGTTGCTTTGTCTACCTTTCCTGTAGAACATCTTGCCCACTTTTCTAATGAGCATGGCAAAGTCTCCATCGTAGTCTTCGATGATTCCTCTTCATCAAAGGATGGAGTCGCCTTGAAAGCTATTGCTTTCTTCTTTGGAGCCTCCCTTTCTTCCCTCACCTTCATTTTCATCTCATGAGTTTTGAGATTACCGATGAAGCCGGAGAAGTCCATCTCCTCCCTATCATTGAGCTCCTAGAGGGTGGTTGCCTTGACTTTCCAAGATTTAGAAAGAGCTCTAATGACCTTTCGGATCTTTTGGTCATTATCGATCTTGTCACCTAAAGAGGATAAAGCATTAGTGATCTTGATGAACCGAGTGAGCATTTCATCTATACTTTCTTTTTTAAGCCTATAAAAATTCTCATATTGAGAATGGAGCAAGTCAATTTTGGATCTTTTGACTTGCGACGTTCCCTTATGAGTAATAATAAGATCATTCCAAACTTCATAAGCGGATTTGCAATTAATCACACGAGAAAGATCATCTTCATTTAATGCTTGTGTAGGTGCATATTGGGCTTTTGCATTGGCCTCATAGTCCTTAGCGGTTGCTTTGGACCATGTATCCTCATCACCGTGAGGTTCAACAAATTCTTTAGTAATGGATTTTGCAACTCTAACTCCTAGGGACTTTAGGATTAGGTTCATTTTGACCTTCCAGATAGGGAAGTTCAACCCATCAAATTTGGGTGGGAACTTGATGCTAGAGAAGTCTAGTGATGCCATGAAAATAAGTTAGTGCACAAACAAATGATAGATACAACAAATAAATATAGCCAAATAAGAGGATCTCCCTAAGGTGGTTAAACCAAATGCTAGGGTTAGGCTCTGATACCAATTGAAAATCATCTAGAGGGGGTGAATAGGTGATGGCTATACTTAATGACAAATAATGCGGAATTAAAAATAAATTAGCAATAACCAATAACAATTAGATAAAGCTTGTAAAAGAGTAAGCAATATAAGTGCAAGTAAAGAGAGAGAGTAGAGTTTAGAGAGATAGTAGGCAATCGCAAACACAAGGATATGTTTCAAGGTTCGAGCCACTGCTCTACGTTCCCGCCTTCAACACGATGAAGGACTTTCACTATGTGTGATCCCACCGGATCGTCAATTGGTTACAAGTTCTCATTAGAACTCTTCGGACACACTTGTCCTCGCTCACGGTGCCGCAACACCAACTAGGAGCTCACTAGCTCGCTCGAAACCGCAACCTCTACAACTTCTCAATTGAATAAAACGTTGATCAACACTTGACCATAAAGATAGCTCACAAGCACAACCCTATAACCAAGATGAGGAGGTGAACACCTGAGATTGTGTAGTGCAAATAGCAAGTAGAGAAGTAGAGGGAAGGCTCAAGCTAAAACGCCAAAGTTTCGAAATAGTTGGCTCAAGAGAAAATCTTTTGCAAAAAGGCTAAACTATGAAAAACTAGTTGTAAGGCTTGTAAATCTTGTTCTTAAGTTGTTTCATACTCCCACTATTTATAGGGGATGAAAACTAGGCTAGAAATTACAATAGATCTGTTGGAAGAAGACCCAACAAAAGACAAAACTAAATCTAGCCGTTGGGAGTCAAGTCAGCAAAATTTTCTACTGCCGGTCGACCGCCAACGGTTAGATTTCTGACCGTTGGGAAAGCGGTCAACCGAACGGTCGACCGTGGTTCCCAAACAGAGAGTAAAGACTCTCTGTTGGTCGACCGGGCCGGTCGACGGGAACAATCAGAGAGCACTGCTCTTGCTTCCGGTCGACCGAAGTGCACGGTTGCACTTTGTGCATATCGGTCGACCGCCCGGTCGACCGACAGAGCAGTTTGCTCTGCGAGCGGTCAACCGCACGGTCGATCGTAAGAAGGCCAAAACTGTTTTTAGAAATCTTTTTGAAGTCAGAATTTTTCAATAAATTTTCTTTAAATAAGTAAATACAAAATAGAGTTCTAGGGATTTGAAAAGCTAGAGTGTGATCATAGATCAACACCAAATAGATTTGAACTATATTTTGATAAAAATTCTTTTCTAAAATAAAAATCAGTTTTTCCAAACTTATTTTTTCGAAACTTGATTTTTCTGAAACTCGATAAGGAAAAACGGTAAGAAACATGGTAACAAATTTTTGCTTGAGAACACAAGGGAATATGAAATGTGTGTGTGTGTGATAATCCCAAAAGTTATCAACCTCTATCATCTCAGTTTTAACAAATGACTATAAATTCTAATTAAAAATAGAAAAAGTAAAGATATAAATCTTGAAATAGTCTTCTCGATGTTGCTTGATCCTTGTGCTCTTCTAGTGTGCTAGACTCTGGGATCTAAATCTTATTGGCTTCCAAAAGTGTGAGTCTTGTGATGGAGCCAAAATGCAACATATATTTTTTCTGAAACTTAATTAAACAATTTTATTAATACCTAACTACATATGGTTTGTTATCATCAAAACTAGGGCTAATGGCCTTTGGGCCAACAGGACTTTCTTAGTCCCGTGTTCTACCCTAGAGACGCGAGTCTCGTGTTTCTGCGAAGAGACACGGACCTCGCGTTGCTGAACGTCGTGTTTGAGAGGTGAAGCTTCAGAAACGCAGGCTTCTTGAGCTTCGCGTTTTGATCTCCAAACGCAGACTTCGCGCGCCCTATGTTGCTCAAAAGGGACGCAGTCATGAGCTTTGCGTTCTGTATCTATTAGACAGATAGTTGTTCCAGCTTCTTGAGTCTATTATCGATGTGCGCATCAGCTCTGTCGACGTTCGACATTCCGGTTACACTGTACGGGTTATTGGGAACCCCTGGTAACCTGGAGCTGAGGAAGAGGAAGGGCATAGCGGGGTTGACCGTCAACAACGTTGACCTCGCGGGTCTCATGGACGTTGACGCGGGCTTTACGTGTGATACGGCTAGCCATGATGCTTTCTGCACAGGCCATGTTCGGAGAATTCTCTAAAAGGACCCGAGAGCGAATCTCTGAAGAGACCTTGCGGTGCTGCCGCGCCCTTGGGCTTTTGGAGCCGGAAGAGAGAAACTCTTCATACTTTGCCTGGTCGAATTCCACGACAAGTGATTCGACCGTTCTTCTCATGAAGGTGAAGTCACCTTGCACCACAACTTGCTCATCAGTAGAGAAAGTAGTCCCCAGCGGAGTCGCCATCTCTTGTTTTGGGCTCAGGAAAAATTTAAAGCTCGTAATAAAATTTCCTTGAATCAATGAAAAATTACAACAATCTAAAAAATTTCGATTACAAGAGAAAGAAGATTTTCAAGCTCAAATCTTCTCTTTGTTTAATGTTGGGTTCTTGATGTAGCGGTGGAAAGTGAATCTTATTTTTCGTTGACCGGGTGAACGTCACTATCTTCTGGGAATCTTCTCTTCGGACTATGTACGGAGTAGCACAGCTCCTGTCTAATGAAATCTCAAAAAGACTTGAGGCAAAAATAAACTTGTACTCAGCAAGTTGTTAGAAGAGTTCAACTCTTTCTTCAGTATTCCTCAGGCTAAAAGAATCTGACCAAAAGTCCACTCTTCAATCTTTTTGCCCAAAACTTCTGACCCCTCTTTAGTAGCAAACTGGCTATTTATAGGGGTTTCAGGGGTAAAACTATCCGCTAAAAATCCTCCATGTTGGGGGTTTACTCCCCTCATTATGTGGGCAGTAATTGACCAATTAATGGGGGCAGTTATAACTGAGACGCAGGGCTTCTCTGTAGTTGGAACGCGGGCTTCGAGCTTCGCGTTTTGGATGCTAAATTCGAACCTTGCGAGACGCGGGCTTCGAACTCTGCCAGGCGCGGGCTTCGAGCTCTGCGTCTTGAGATTGTAGAGATGTCGAGACGTGGGCTTCGAACCTCACGTCTTGGCACTGCAGTGATGCCAGGACGCGGGCTTTGAGCTTCAGGTCTTTGTCATTACAGTGAAGCTGGGACACGGGCTTCGACCCTCGCGTCTTGGTACTGCAGTGTTGCTAAAGTGCGGGCTTCAAGCTCTGCGTCTTGGCATTACATGAGTGGTTATGATTAGCCGCGCGTCTAGAGTATAGACTCTGTTCTCTGATGACTTGTCTTCAGTGATTTTTAAATAGTCTACAATGAGTTCTACCCCTGACGGCTATCTCTCGGGGAGTCTCTTGAAAGATAGAGACTTACCCACGATTACTCAAATCTCAGCCTACACGGGCTTCGCCCTAATAGCTACCTGAGTGAGTCAACAGCCTACACGGGTCCTACCCTGACGGCTACCTGACAGGAGTTTCATGAAAGACGGTAGCTTGGCATGATTGCTGGGAGCTCAGCCTACACGAGCCTCGCCTAACGGCTATCTGCGCGAGTCAACAGCCTACACGGATCCTACCTTGACAGCTATCCCTCAAGGAGTCTCCTGAAAGACGGAGACTTGCTTACGACAGCTCAGAGCTCAGCCTACATGGGCCTTGACCTGATGGTTACCCAGGCGAGTCAACAGCCTACACGGGTCCTACCTTGATGGCTACCCCTCGGGGAGACTCATAAAAGACAAAGACTTGCCCATGACTGATCAGAGCTCAGCTTACACGGGCCTTGCCCTGACAGCTACCCAGACGAGTCATCATCCTAGTCTTACCCTGAAAGCTACCCCTCGGGGAGTCTCCTGAAATACGGGGACTTGCCCAAACTGCTAGGAGCTCAGCCTACATGGTCTTTGCCCTGACGACTACCCAAGCGAGTCAACAGCCTACACGGTTTCTACCCTGACGGCTACCCTCTCAAGAGTCTCCTGAAAGATGGAGACTTACCCACGACTTCTCAGAGCTTAGCCTACACAGGCCTCGCCTTGACGGCTACCCAAGTGAGTCAACAGCCTATACAAGTCCTACCCTGACGGCTATCCCTCAAGGAGTCTCCTGAAAGATGGAGACTTGACCATAATTGCTTGAAGCTCAGCCTACACGAGCCTCACCCTGTCGGCTACCCGAGCGAGTCAACAGTCTACACGGGTCCTACCCTGAAGGTTATTCCTTAGGGTGTCAAGATGAGACTTGCCCATGACTGCTCAAAGCTCAGCCTACACGGGTCTGACCCTGATGGCTACTCGAGTGAGTCAACAGGCTATACGGGTTCTGCCCTGATGGCTACCCCTCGAGGAGTATCCTAAAAGACGGAGATTTGCCCATGACTACTCGGTGCTCAGCCTACACGGGCCTCGCCCTGACGGCTACCTGAGCGAGTCAACAGCCTACACGGGTCCAACCCTGACAGATACACCTTAGGAATCTCCAAAAAGATGGAGACTTGCCCATGACTGCTCGTAGCATAGCCTACACAGGCCTCGTCCTAACGGCTACACGGGTGAGTAAACAACCTACATGAGTCCTACCCTGACAACTACACCTCAGAGAGTCTCCTAAAAGATGGAGACTTACGACTGCTCGGATCTTAGCCTACACGGGCCTTACCTTGACAGTTACCCGGGTGAGTAAACAGCTTATACGGGACCTACCCTGACGGTTACCCCCGCAGGGAGTCTCCTGAAAGATGGAGACTTGCCCATAACTGCTCGGAGCTCAGCCTACACGGGCTTCGCCCTGACAGCTACCTGAGCGAGTCAACAGCCTACACGGGTCCTACCCAGACTACTACCCCTCAGGGAGTCTCCTGAAAGATGGAGACTTTCCTACGAATGCTTGAAGCTCAGCCTACTCGGGCCTTGTCCTGATGGCTACCCGGGCAAGTCAATAGCCTACACAGTCCTACGCTGATGGCTACCCCTCGGGAAGTTGATCGGGGCGAAAACCAGCACTCAAAAATGTGTTTTATGTAAAATCGATGAAAAGCTCGAATGTGCTAATGTACCCTCGATACTTCCGTTATAGCATTGGCTTAACGGGTCGAATCCACAGGGAAGGGAGGCGATAGAAGCATTGACAGTTTCTATTCCCGTTTTTGTTAACAGTTCTTCTTTGTTGAAAGAATGAAAAAGAAAGTGAAAAGAAAAGAAAATGAAATCCAGAATGTGGTAGGTGAAGAATGCGATGAAAACGTCGATAAGAAAATAAGAAGAGGAGCTTGAAAACGATTTCTAAAACAAAGTAAAAGAAAACTCATGGCTACTACTACTAAGTACTCCACTAACCATGCTAACCTCTTCGAGATAGTTGCCTCACATTTTGATCCTTGGCCATCACAATCCTTGGCTCCAAGAGACGGTACAAAGCATGGCTCATGGATGGTTCATCACATTCAAAACATTGCATTCAAGAACAAGCTACTACAAGCATCACTCATTACACTACTAACATGAAATAAAAGAGCATGAAATAAAAGAGAGTTAGCTTGGTTAGCAAGTTAGCAAGTTAGCAAGTTAGATGTTAGAACCCATCATCTTTGGCCATCAATGGCTCTTGCAAGAACAAGGCCTTGTAGAGGCAACCCGATTCATGTGGATTATCAAGTAAGTGGTTAGATGGTTAGTGGTTAGTAGTTAGATTGCCATGAGAAGAAAAACTAGCAAGAAATCATGTAGAAGGTGAAGGAGATTACATTGGAGAGAAAGGAGGCATCTTTACATAGAGTGTCATTCTCTATTACATCAATCCCTTGCTATCTCTCTCTAGAAATCACTCAGCCCTACTACAATGATCTAAAAACAAATGAAAATACAAGAGAAGAGAAATGAAAAGCACACTACACTACACTAAATCTCTCCTAAAATCTGCACCTACTCCTAAAAACGAAGACTGCTCTCGGTTTGGGCCATTGAAGGGGTATTTATAGGCCTCAGAAGCATCCAGAAGACGAGACGGGGCCATGCGTCAAAAATCGACGCGTGGCTCCACAACTTTGCCGCGGAATATCAAGGAATGCCGCGGATCCGCGGCATTTCCAGGGAGGTAGGTCTCTGGATTTCGTCAGGGGCTCCCTCTGGCATCGAGAATGTTCAGGGTATATTCATTTTCTGGTAATTGTACTCGAATATTCGTCTGACAAGCGCAGGACTCTAGGTTCAATGCATGTTCTAGAAAATCCTTTGCTTGGCCTCCAAGTAATGCGGGATTAATTACCATAAATTGGAAAGAATTAGGCTCTTATCCATCTTTGCCCTTGGACTTTGGATCTACCTGCAATTAAGACCAAAACACGTTTAGATCGACTATTTATTCATAAATCTGTGAGAGAATGCGACATAATAATGCAGAATTGTAGACTAATCACACCCCACACTTATTCTTTTGCTCGTCCGAGCAAAACAAGAAAGAAAAAAACTATACTACAAGGGTTATTACACCACTTTCGCAGGTGACGCGATTGCACTGAGCGTGTGCAACAAACCGTTAAACCTCTAGGTTACCCTAGAGGAGGAGTGTTGTCTCCTGAGGGTTTTCAGCAGATTGCACCCACAAAATCCATAAAGAAAGAAGACAAATGTTAGTATTTTGAAAACACATTTTGAAAGAGAGACAAGTTTATAAAATTTTTTGCAAAAATATAAGCGATCTAAGGTCATAAGTCCACCACAAATTATTCTTCCTTAAACTTAGTCTCTATGCAAGATCTTGTCTTCAATTAAGGTAAGAATTCAAAATTGGATTGAATAATTATCTTTCATAAAACCTAGATAATATGCACTTTGTGATAGTGAAGATTCTGGGATTTCAACTCTAACCATCAGCCATTTATTTATATTTATATATATTCTTTTTTTTTCCTTCTTCCCTTAGTTTAGGCTTTCTAGTTCACCCATGTAGCGAGCCTATAACCGATGACTCCCAAACCAGAAGGTCTTAGGGCACCAGATGAGAAAACATCCCTCGGGTTTAAGGACTCGAGTAAACAAGGCCACAAAACTAAAGGGATTATTTATTTCCTTTACCACCGTTAGGCGTGAATAATCATGCTTCTTGAGGCATAATTATCCAGCTTAATAAGTGATGTTTTATTCACATATATTTTTTTTTATTTTTTTCTTTATGGCATTTTAGGTCTTTGTTTCCATCCCAAAAATTGTGTAAGTGTGATGTGCATACTATCTAAGGCAAAAATTTCAAGATAAAATTATCTTTCCAATTTATCTTACTTAGCCTATAATTTTAAACAAGATCCATTATTTCGACTAGGTTTAAGATGTCATAATTAAGGCTTTCTTAATTTCTAAGATCATCTTAATTTTCTTAAAAATAGATCAAAACTTTGTCTCTTATTTCAAAAAGTTTTTTAAAGAAAGAGAAAATTCCTAAAAGGGAAGATTTCTAAAAAAAAGTGTAAAAGAAAGAAAATCTAAAAAAACTCTAAGTTAGTAAACCCTCCCCCACACTTATCTCATGCATTGTCCTCAATGCATCATGATGTATGTATGCATGAAACAAATAGAGAGGGAAGGAAAAATCACCTCAAGGTGGTGGTTCCGGTGGTGGTCTGATTGATCCACGAAAGGCGGCCCAATCATTCTTGCGTGGATTCCGGAGGAACCCACCAGAAACCTCCATGATACAACCCACTAGAAAGATGTATGCATGAATGATTTTTATTAACAATTTTACCCCATCCAATTTCCAAATTTTCAAAATAATTTCGGAGTCAAAATTTTCAAAGCCCTTGTCCCAGAATGGAATGATTGATTTGGACTTAGGAAATATAGGAACTATATCGACTCAGAAAAATGACTCAAGTCAAGTAAAGGTTCGGGAGTCGAGATCGGTTCTGGAAGAGGGTCCAAATCAAGAATGAAGCTCAAGTCCACATTCATTTCCCCATGATGGAATGTGACTATCAAAGATTGGTGATTCAAGTTCAGGAATGACAGGTATAGGAATCAAAACTGACTCTAAAATGTTGCTCAAATTGGGTAACATAACAGGAGTCAATAATGATTCAGGAATTTGAACTGGATCACAAATTTGAGGATCAAAGTCACATTCCTCATTAAGTTCATTCCACAAAAATGAGAACTTGCCAATTTATCAAATTGACTTTCAAAAGTATGAAATTGGTCAAGTTCAATATGATCATCATAAGAGATTGGTGATTCAATTTCACAATGAACTGGCACTGGATCCAATACTGACTCGGGAAAAGGAGTGAAATCAGGTGAAGACACCGGAGTCATAATTGAATCAGGAAGTAGAATTGAATCATCAAGTGGAAGTTCAGGATCATATTCATGCTCAAGTTCAATTTCAGAAAAAGGATAACTTGCCAAAATGTCAATGGGATCTGAAGTTTGGACAAGTTCAGGTGGGGTGTGTTGAAATTGAATCTTGATTTCCAAAACAACATGACTCTTTGGCTCTGTCAGAATGGGTAGTGACATTAGAAATAGGATGAGAATGAAGAGTTTGGATCATCATATCTATGTCACGGTTACGAGCATTTTGAGCCTGAGTCATGAATTCAAGCATCTTTTTATAAGCCATTGGTTCATCGTTTTGTTGAAGAGATGCAGAGTTCTTTTGGAATTGGTGGTGAAATTGTGAGTCCATCAGATTTTGTGATTGTTGTTTGGACTCACATAAAAGTTCCTTACTCATTTTCAAGGCAGATGGTTGTTCATTGTGAGGGGGTGGAATTGAGTAAGACTCTTGAAAATACTGTGGAATTAGAGAGGCCAATGTTTCTTGAAGTTGTTGCTCGGCCCTTTGTAGATTGGCTTCTAAACTCTTTAGTAACTCAGATTTTTCTTCAATTGGTGGTTCAGAAAAAGGAGTATAGGAAGCACATTCGGGGAATGAATATTGTGGATAAGGTGAAAATGATGGACAAGGTGGACGTGGGGCACAAGGAGGTTGAAAATTTGGCTCGGGGACTTGAATCCCCATTGACTCTGTGAAGAGTTGAAATTATTTTGGAAATTATAGTCATAAGAATGTGGGTATGGGTTGTATTGATTCGGATAAGGCCAACCCGGTGTACTTGGTTGGTGCATATTGTAAAACGCCGGGTTGGAATTATCCGAATAGAATGGAGTCGGTGTGAATATGGATTCATGTTCGGATTGAAAGAATTGTTATTGTTGAATGCCATTTCACACAAAAATCACAAACAAAAAGAAAACTCAAACAACAAACAAAAAGAAAAGAAAAATCAAAACAAGCCAAAAGTAGGGTTGACCTAGACCTAGATGAAATGTCCCTAGGGGCCAACGTCTATTCAAATTTTATTAGGGCTTGGGTTGTGTGAGTGGGAGATGATTTTTGGGCTAAGGAAGGGTAAGTAAATCCCCACCTTATCTTGCTTGGAGTTTGCCCTTAAGTTCAATTCGTGCAAGTGTGCATATAGACAAGAATGTAACACAAAGCGATAAATCACCCACGTGTTGTCCTATGCTATATGCAATGCCATATGTACATCTCCATCCAGATCACAACAACAGAAACAAAATACAGTATATTGGAATTGAATTGACACGTGCCTAAATGCAAATGTCTAAACCGTTTTAAAAGCGTCCAAATACCGTATTTTAGTTCTTTATTTTATTATGGTGTGTAGGGAATCAAAGCAAGAAAGATAGCAGCACAAATCCACTAGCTATTACAATTCACACATCCCAGAACAACAAAATTTACAATGTTCACAAAATTGCAGCGGTTTCGCGGCAAATGTCGCGGTTCCGCGGCTTGTCTTTAGAATCTGGGGCCCTGCTTTCAAGAGCAGGGAGATGCAAAGCTAGTTTATGTACTGCAATATTAAGCACCTATAAAGCTTGTCCTGCACACCAAAACAGAGAAGACAATGTTAACAAAAACGTGAAAACGAAACCATTCCCTTCCCCGGCAACGGCGCCAAATTTTGATCGGGGCGGAAATCAGCACTCAAAAATGTGTTTTATGTAAAATCGATGAAAAGCTCGAATGTGCTAATATACCCTCGATACTTCCGTTATAGCATTGGCTTAACGGGTCGAATCCACAGGGAAGGGAGGCGATAGAAGCATTGACAGTTTCTATTCCCGTTATTTGTTAACAGTTCTTCTTTGTTGAAAGAATGAAAAAAAAGTGAAAAGAAAAGAAATGAAATCCAGAATGTGGTAGGTGAAGAAGGCGATGAAAACGTCGATAAGAAAAGAGAGGAGCTTGAAAACGATTTCTAAAACAAAGTAAAAGAAAACTCATGGCTACTAACTACTAAGTACTCCACTAACCATGCTAACCTCTTCGAGATAGTTGCCTCACATTTTGATCCTTGGCCATCACAATCCTTGGCTCCAAGAGACGGTACAAAGCATGGCTCATGGATGGTTCATCACATTCAAAACATTGCATTCAAGAACAAGCTACTACAAGCATCACTCATTACACTACTAACATGAAATAAAAGAGCATGAAATAAAAGAGAGTTAGCTTGGTTAGAAAGTTAGCAAGTTAGCAAGTTAGATGTTAGAACCCATCATCTTTGGCCATCAATGGCTCTTGCAAGAACAAGGCCTTGTAGAGGCAACCCGATTCATGTGGATTATCAAGTAAGTGGTTAGATGGTTAGTGGTTAGTAGTTAGATTGCCATGAGAAGAAAAACTAGCAAGAAATCATGTAGAAGGTGAAGGAGATTACATTGGAAGAGAAAGGAGGCATCTTTACATAGAGTGTCACTCTCTATTACATCAATCCCTTGCTATCTCTCTCTAGAAATCACTCAGCCCTACTACATGATCTAAAAACAAATGAAAATACAAGAGAAGAGAAATGAAAAGCACCTACACTACACTAAATCTCTCCTAAAATCTGCACCTACTCCTAAAAATGAAAACTGCTCTCGGTTTGGGCGATTGCAGGGGTATTTATAGGCTTCAGAAGCATCCAGAAGACGAGACAGGGCGACGCGTCAAAAATCGACGCGTGGCTCCACAACTTTGCCGCGGAATCTCAAGGAATGCCGCGGATCCGCGGCATTTCCAGGGAGGTAGGTCTCTGGATTTCGTCAGGAGCTCCCTCTGGCTTCGAGAATGTTCAGGGTATATTCATTTTCTGGTAATTGTACCCGAATATTTATCTGACAAGCGCAGGACTCTAGGTTCAATGCATGTTCTAGAAAATCCTTTGCTTGGCCTCCAAGTAATGCGGGATTAATTACCATAAATTGGGAAGAATTAGGCTCTTATTCCATCTTTGCCCTTGGACTTTGGATCTACCTGCAATTAAGACCAAACACGGTTTAGATCGACTATTTATTCATAAATCTGTGAGAGAATGCGACATAATATGCAGAATTATAGACTAATCACACCCCCACACTTATTTTTTTACTCGTCCCGAGCAAAACAAGAAAAGAAAAAACTGTACTACAAGGGTTATTACACCACTTTCGCAGGTGACGCAATTGCACTGAGCGTGTGCAACAAGCCGTTAAACCTCTAGGTTACCCTAGAGGAGGAGTGTTGTCTCCTGAGGGTTTTCAGCGGATTGCATCCACAAATCCATAAAGAAAGAAGACAAATGTTAGTATTTTGAAAACACATTTTGAAAGAGAGACAAATTTATAAAATATTTTTGCAAAAATATAAGCGATCTAAGGTCATAAGTCCACCACAAATCATTCTTCCTTAAACTTAGTCTCTATGCAAGATCTTGTCTTCAATTAAGGTAAGAATTCAAAATTGGATTGAATAATTTATCTTTCATAAAACCTAGATAATATGCACTTTGTGATAGTGAAGATTTCTGAGATTTCAACTCTAACCATCAAGCCATTTATTTATATTTTATATATTCTTTTTTTTCCCTTCTTCCCTTAGTTTAGGCTTTCTAGTTCACCCATGTAGCGAGCCTATAACCGATGACTCCAAACAAGAAGGTCTTATGGCACCAGATGAGAAAACATCCCTCGGGTTTAAGGACTCGAGTAAACAAGGCCACAAAACTAAAGGGGATTATTTATTTCCTTTACCACCGTTAGGCGTGAATAATCATGCTTCTTGAGGCATAATTATCCAGCTTAATAAGTGATGTTTTATTCACATATATTTTTTTTTATTTTTTCTTTATGGCATTTTAGGTCTTTGTTTCATCCCAAAAATTGTGTAAGTGTGATGTGCATACTATCTAAGGCAAAATTTCAAGATAAAATTATCTTTCCAATTTATCTTACTTAGCCTATAATTTTAAACAAGATCCATTATTTCGACTAGGTTTAAGATGTCATAATTAAGGCTTTCTTAATTTCTAAGATCATCTTAATTTTCTTAAAAATAGATCAAAACTTTGTCTCTTATTCAAAAAGTTTTTTAAAGAAGAGAAAATTCCTAAAGGGAAGATTTCTAAAAAAAATGTAAAAGAAAGAAAATCTAAAAAAACTCTAAGTTAGTAACCCTCCCCCACACTTATCTCATGCATTGTCCTCAATGCATCGTGATGTATGTATGCATGAAACAAATAGAGAGGGAAGGAAAATCACCTCAAGGTGGTGGTTCCGGTGGTGGACTGATTGATCCACGAAAGGCGGCCCAATCATTCTTGCGTGGAGTCCGGAGGAACCCACAGAAACCTCCATGATACAACCCACTAGAAAGATGTATGCATGAATGATTTTTATTAACAATTTTACCCCATCCAATTTCCAAATTTTCAAAATAATTTCGGAGTCAAAATTTTCAAAGCCCTTGTCCCAGAATGGAATGATTGATTTGGACTTAGGAAATATAGGAACTAATATCGACTCAGAAAATGACTCAAGTCAAGTAAAGGTTCGGGAGTCGAGATCGGTTCTGGAAGAGGGTCCAAATCAAGAAAATGAAGCTCAAGTCCACATTCATTTCCCCATGATGGAATGTGACTATCAAAGATTGGTGATTCAAGTTCAGGAATGACAGGTATGGGAATCAAAACTGACTCTAAAATGTTGCTCAAATTGGGTAACATAATAGGAGTCAATAATGATTCAGGAATTTGAACTGGATCACAAATTTGAGGATCAAAGTCACATTCCTCATTAAGTTCAATTCCACAAAAATGAGAACTTGCCAATTTATCAAATTGACTTTCAAAAGTATGAAATTGGTCAAGTTCAATATGATCATCATAAGAGATTGGTGATTCAATTTCACAATGAACTGGCACTGGATCCAATACTGACTCGGGAAAAGGAGTGAAATCAGGTGAAGACACCGGAGTCATAATTGAATCAGGAAGTAGAATTGAATCATCAAGTGGAAGTTCAGGATCATATTCATGCTCAAGTTCAATTTCAGAAAAAGATAACTTGCCAAAATGTCAATGGGATCTGAAGTTTGGACAAGTTCAGGTGGGTGTGTTGAAATTGAATCTTGATTTCCAAACAACATGACTCTTTGGCTCTGTCAGAATGGGTAGTGACATTAGAAATAGGATGAGAATGAAGAGTTTGGATCATCATATCTATGTCACGGTTACGAGCATTTTGAGCCTGAGTCATGAATTCAAGCATCTTTTTATAAGTCATTGGTTCATCGTTTTGTTGAAGAGATGCAGTGTTGTTTTGGAATTGGTGGTGAAATTGTGAGTCCATCAGATTTTGTGATTGTTGTTTGGACTCACATAAAAGTTCCTTACTCATTTTCAAGGCAGATGGTTGTTCATTGTGAGGGGGTGGAATTGAGTAAGACTCTTGAAAATACTGTGGAATTGGAGAGGCCAATGTTTCTTGAAGTTGTTGCTCGGCCCTTTGTAGATTGGCTTCTAAACTCTTTAGTAACTCAGATTTTTCTTCAATTGGTGGTTCAGAAAAAGGAGTATAGGAAGCACATTCGGGAATGAATATTGTGGATAAGGTGAAAATGATGGACAAGGTGGACGTGGGGCACAAGGAGGTTGAAAATTTGGCTCGGGGGACTTGAATCCCCATTGACTCTGTGAAGAGTTGAAATTATTTTGGAAATTATAGTCATAAGAATGTGGGTATGGGTTGTATTGATTCGGATAAGGCCAACCCGGTGTACTTGGTTGGTGCATATTGTAAAACGCCGGGTTGGAATTATCCGAATAGAATGGAGTCGGTGTGAAATATGGATTCATGTTCGGATTGAAAGAATTGTTATTGTTGAATGCCATTTCACACAAAAAATCACAAACAAAAAGAAAACTCAAACAACAAACAAAAAGAAAAGAAAAATCAAAACCAAGCCAAAAGTAGGGTTGACCTAGACCTAGATGAAATGTCCCTAGGGGCCAACGTCTATTCAAATTTTATTAGGGCTTGGGTTGTGTGAGTGGGGAGATGATTTTTTGCTAAGGAAGGGTAAGTAAATCCCCACCTTATCTTGCTTGGAGTTTGCCCTTAAGTTCAATTCGTGCAAGTGTGCATATAGACAAGAATGTAACACAAAGCGATAAATCACCCACGTGTTTGTCCTATGCTATATGCAATGCCATATGTACATCTCCATCCAGATCACAACAACAGAACAAAATACAGTATATTGGAATTGAATTGACACGTGCCTAAATGCAAATGTCTAAACCGTTTTAAAAGCGTCCAAATACCGTATTTTAGTTCTTTATTTTATTATGGTGTGTAGGGAATCAAAGCAAGAAAGATAGCAGCACAAATCCACTAGCTATTACAATTCACACATCCCGAACAACAAAATTTACAATGTTCACAAAATTGCAGCGGTTTCGCGGCAAATGTCGCGGTTCCGCGCTTGTCTTTAGAATCTGGGGCCCTGCTTTCAAGAGCAGGAAAATGCAAAGCTAGTTTATGTACTGCAATATTAAGCACCTGTAAAGCTTGTCCTGCACACCAAAACAGAGAAGACAATGTTAACAAAAACGTGAAAACGAAACCATTCCCTTCCCCGGCAACGGCGCCAAAATTTTGATCGGGGCGGAAACCAGCACTCAAAAATGTGTTTTATGTAAAATCGATGAAAAGCTCGAATGTGCTAATGTACCCTCGATACTTCCGTTATAGCATTGGCTTAACGGGTCGAATCCACAGGGAAGGGAGGCGATAGAAGCATTGACAGTTTCTATTCTCGTTATTTGTTAACAGTTCTTCTTTGTTGAAAGAATGAAAAAGAAAGTGAAAAGAAAAGAAAATGAAATCCAGAATGTGGTAGGTGAAGAAGGCGATGAAAACGTCGATAAGAAAATAAGAAGAGGAGCTTGAAAACGATTTCTAAAACAAAGTAAAAGAAAACTCATGGCTACTAACTACTAAGTACTCCACTAATCATGCTAACCTCTTCGAGATAGTTGCCTCACATTTTGATCCTTGGCCATCACAATCCTTGGCTCCAAGAGACGGTACAAAGCATGGCTCATGGATGGTTCATCACATTCAAAACATTGCATTCAAGAACAAGCTACTACAAGCATCACTCATTACACTACTAACATGAAATAAAAGAGCATGAAATAAAAGAGAGTTAGCTTGGTTAGCAAGTTAGCAAGTTAGCAAGTTAGATGTTAGAACCCATCATCTTTGGCCATCAATGGCTCTTGCAAGAACAAGGCCTTGTAGAGGCAACCCGATTCATGTGGATTATCAAGTAAGTGGTTAGATGGTTAGTGGTTAGAAGTTAGATTGCCATGAGAAGAAAACTAGCAAGAAATCATGTAGAAGGTGAAGGAGATTACATTGGAAGAGAAAGGAGGCATCTTTACATAGAGTGTCACTCTCTATTACATCAATCCCTTGCTATCTCTCTCTAGAAATCACTCAGCCCTACTACAATGATCTAAAAACAATGAAAATACAAGAGAAGAGAAATGAAAAGCACCTACACTACACTAAATCTCTCCTAAAATCTGCACCTACTCCTAAAAATGAAAACTGCTCTCGGTTTGGGCGATTGCAGGGGTATTTATAGGCTTCAGAAGCATCCAGAAGACGAGACAGGGCCACGCGTCAAAAATCGACGCGTGGCTCCACAACTTTGCCGCGGAATCTCAAGGAATGCCGCGGATCCGCGGCATTTCCAGGGAGGTAGGTCTCTGGATTTCGTCAGGAGCTCCCTCTGGCTTCGAGAATGTTCAGGGTATATTCATTTTCTGGTAATTGTACCCGAATATTCGTCTGGTAAGCGCAGGACTCTAGGTTCAATGCATGTTCTAGAAATCCTTTGCTTGGCCTCCAAGTAATGCGGGATTAATTACCATAAATTGGGAAGAATTAGGCTCTTATTCCATCTTTGCCCTTGGACTTTGGATCTACCTGCAATTATGACCAAACACGGTTTAGATCGACTATTTATTCATAAATCTGTGAGAGAATGCGACATAATAATGCAGAATTGTAGACTAATCAGAAGTCTCCTGAAAGACAGAGACTTGCCCACGATGGCTCAAAGCTCATCCTAGACGGGCCTTGCCCTCACGGCTACCAGAGCGAGCCAAAAGACTGACAGGCTCTGACCTGACGGCAGGCTCAAGATGTTCTATATCTTGTTCTTCCAACAGTTGAGTAGCCTCCAATTAACTCGGCCCCCCCACATGAACGACTACCTAAAATGTCTCGTGACCCTGACGACGGGCACCATGCCTCCACAATCTGCGAAGCAAACATAATCGGATAGGCCATAGCACTCATACAAACATATCAAGAACAAGAGATGACACAGTCGAAAAAGAAAATAATCGCCTTTATTGATGACAGGAGAGGTAGGATTTTCTTATTGCTATAATTACAAAAGAGTACAAATGGACTCAACTAACTCCGCCTATGTCCACTATTTTGACTCTCGGACCATCCCCGATACCTCCTAGACCAGCTACCGGTGCCCCCATCCAATCGCTCAGCCCCTCGGACCAACGATTCCCACCTCCAGCTGATCGCTTGGCCCCTCAGGTTGACGGCTAGTACCACCGGCCTGACGCTTGCTCCTTTGGCTCGACCACTCATTCCCTCGAGCCAGCCACTCGTGCCCTCTATTCATTTGCCAGAGCTTAAGATAGTGACTTGAGAGCGCGGCGCCTGCATCTCCATGAGCAAATTACCGTGGGCTATCCAGAGTTCATTATAGCGATTAATTTGATGCCCTGAATCATTCCTCAACTCTTTAGCATCAGCCTCGCGGTGCTCCAAATCCTCTCTAGCAACCGGACCTAGTACCTTATCTCCAGCTTCTCGACTCGCCCCCGATCGAATACCTCACGAAGTATGGTGATCTCTGACCGATTGGAGGCAATCTTCTCCTCTAAATCTGAGATATCATCGAGCGCTTTCTTTAGCTTTTTAAACCACCCCAGGAGCCTTGAGGCATAATAAAAAAAATGAGATAAAATTCAGTCAGTGGAGAAACTTTTTGATTATTCCTTCAAAAAGAGTTACATTGCAATTATACACAGGTAAAACAGGAAAAACTCTCAAACACTCACTTTTCCCTTCTTTAAGGTCACAGAGAAGGAAGGAGAAAGATTTGCCCCTTCAGTGGCACCATAATCTGAAGCCCCAGCGTTTGGAACATCACTTATGGGGAGGCCGGTCGCCGAGAGAGCAGCATCACAAGATAGAGCATGTGGAGAAGCCCCCGTCTCCATGGTTGGGGACCCATGTGCCAGAGCACTTCCGTGGCTGGGCTTACCAAGAAGGCCTCAACTTCAAGTGGATATCTCGGGGCCATGCCTCACTTTCCGCCCTCATATCCATCTTTGTACTTCTTGAATTTGAAGACCTTCATCTCTCGCTGGCATTGGTCTATCACTGCCTGCTCTAGTGCCTCTGCCACGTCCTGGGCAATCAGTGCCTAACTCAAATCATCTTCGAGGCCCTTATTTATCTCCTCAAAGGCATCACTCTATGACTTTAAGGTAGCCTCCACCTCCTCAGCCCACTGGCGCATCTTCTCCAGTTCTTATTGAGCCGACTGCAATGCTATCTTTTTCTGTTGCAGCTCAGAGTCTCTCTTCTGCAACCTGAGCTCTTCTTCTCCAGCTTCCCCAAATGCCCGACAGCCAAGCCTGCAGGGACTCCCTCTCCCTAGACTCACTCCTAAGCAGCTCCAACTTCTTTTCTCTACTTGACTGGATCGCTACCTCATGGTCCAGGTCCACCTGGAGCCGGTTAATCTTCTCAGTCACTGATTCCCCTTGCGACACTGAGCTCCTTCACCTTCTGGCGCAGCTCAGTGATCGTGCTCTCTTTCTTCTTTAGGGCATCCTGATACTCGTCTAACAGCTCGGAGGTCAGCATTCTGAAATGAAAAAGTGTAAGTTCACCTAGAGGGGGGTGAATAGGTGATGGCTAATCTAATGGTCACTTAATGCCTAACAATGCAAATAATGCGGAAGCTAAAACAAATATGACCTAATTAAATCTTTTTATACTAAACACTATGTATAACAAAAGAGTGTAGCCGAATTCCCTTTGCAAGGCTCTGGACTAAACCCCTCTAGATTCCCCTTGAATGGGTTGAGGTGCCGCGTTGGCTCTCTTGGTTGAATACAAGTGTTAGTCACAATCCCAAGCAATATATCAATATGAGCACAAGGATATATCATGCATATAAAGATGAACACAATAAATAACATGCAAGATATAACAAGAGATAAAAAAGTGAGAGAGAGAATAGCAATCGCAAACCAAGGGTATGTTTCGAGGTTCGAGCACACTTGCTCTACATCCCCGCCTTCGACACACGAAGGATTTCCACTATGCAAGATCCCACGGATCTCTCCTCGGTGCCGCACACCTACAAGCCCTCGGACTCTCTAGTCCCTTACACACCACAAGCCCACCGCTCGTCGAGGCCACACCTCAAGCTACAAGAGTTCACACCCGGACCCTAAACAACCACGAGCACACTTGCCCGTCTCCTCAAAGTACAAGATGAAATCTTGGTGATCTAAACACTTTGATCACCTACAAAAGCTATCACTACAACACCTATAGAATGAATAGCTCAATGGATTCTCAAGTGTTTGTGTGAGAAAGCAAGGAAAGAATCTTTGGTGAAAACTCAAGAAAATCTCTTTTACACTCTTTGATAAAACTCTCCTTTTAATTGAAGTATTGACTCTAATTTTGTGGAGAAAAACCTTTTAGAAAGACTGGGAAAAACTAGCTCTAGGTCTCCAAAAATCTTAGCTCAAAACAATGACCAAACCCCTTTTATAGAGGTCAGAAAAATATGACCGTTGGGGTCTGTCAGAGCTGCCGGTCGACCGGCCGGTCGACCGCCAACGGTCAAGAATCCGACCGTTGGAGCCTCCGGTCGACCGCCCGGTCGACCTAGAAATCCAGAGAGCAGAACTCTCTGCAGCGGTCGACCGTCCGGTCGACCGGACCACTGTGCTGCCAGACATGCACAAGTCGTGCACGTCGGTCAACCGTGGGTCGACCGGCCCTTGGTTCGGTCGACCGCCCGGTCGACCGAACTGGCCTGTCAGCCAATTCCAGGTCTGGAAAACTGGTTTAAAAATTTATTTTAAAATCTTTTAACACTTATAAAAATTCCATAAACTTGTTTTAACATTCTATATTGAAAACCAAAATTGTGATAAAAATTTTCAAGACATATATCAACATATTCATATCATTTCAGCGTCTTGCAAATTTTATCAAAAATCAAAACATGTATTTTTCAACTTGGTTTTCATAACTTCACAAAATATAAAAACAAGATATTTGATTTCATTTTAAAGCATAGTGTGTATGGATATGATCCACTACACAATCATAATGTAATATCTATGTTTTTGACATTAAGCTCTAAACTTGGTTATGGTTGAAAAGATATACATGATAGAAATACCAAAACCAAGGTATATATATTTTGTCACAAAGAAAATCTTTTACTAAATAAAAATACTTTTCTAAACATAAAAATCTTTTATGAAAGCAATTCTATCAAGAGTGTGTGTGCAAGGTATACTTGAGCAATCCACCAACTATCTATCCTTTACATTTTATCTAACAAAAACAAAATCTTATACCTAGACACAAGTCTTGATCTTGAAGTCTTCCCTTGAAGTCTTCTCATCTTCTTGACTTGGTCCAAACTTGACACCGTGCTAGCTCCAATTCTTGACATTTTATTCTTTGTTGAGCTATGCACCTACTAAGATCTTGATGATGAATCTGTCACTAATTAAACACAAGATCATTAGTAATCATAACTGCATGAGTTGTGAAATACACCTAGAGGGGGGGTGAATAGGTGTAATTGCTAATCTAATGATCTTTTTGAACTTAATTGAATGAGGATGCAACGATCTCTCAAAACACGACTAAGAGCCGAATACCCCGTGCGAGGTTCTGAACTCCTTCCTCCCAATTCCCCTTAAAAATGGGTTAGAGGTGCGCAATGCAACCGTGTTGTATGAGATATGATCGAACAAGTAAAGAATGAAATGCTATGATGAAATACACACAATCAACAACACAAGTAAAATGAACAAGAGAATATTGCACAGGAAAGGGTTAGTTCTCAAGCAAATAGTTGTAGACAATATAAAGCAAGAGAAATGTAAACCAAGAATGACGCAAGGCAATCGCAAACACAATTGATTTGTTTCGAGTTCGAGCCATCGCTCTAGTCCCCGCCGTCACCTCCGTGAAGGGTTTCCACTATCCACCGAGGATGCCTTACAAGTTTGGTCTACCGAAGACCCCAAACCCGTAGCTTCACAACTTACAAAGAACTCCACCTAGGAGTTGTCTCCACAAGAACAAGGATCACAAGAACAATAGTGATCTCCTCAAGATCACAAAACTCTTTCTCAAACACTTTTACAATTCTCACTCTTTTTACAACTTCACTATAGTATGAGTAATGGATTTTTGGCTCTATGAAGTGTGGTGAGAAAACTTCAGTTGTAGAGTGATATTAGCAATCAAACACAACTGAAAAACAAACTTTAAAAGAGTTGGAAATGAAAGCTTTAAACAATTTTTCTCTTTCTCTTGAAAACAATGAAAACAAGAATTTTTCTAAGTAACATAACAAAGACCTATTGCCCTCTATTTATAAAGAGAGAATAGGTTAAAACTCTTTTCTTTTCACCTAATTTGACCTGCAAAAGGCCTCCAACAACTCTCTAAAACTCTGTTAAAGAAGAAAAAGAAAACAGTTTTTCAGACTTGCCCAAAGAGGAAAGAGCCGTTAGGCTGCAGCAGGCTTGGCGGTCGACCGGTCCGGTCGACCGTCGCCTTGCTGGCAAAGAGCCGTTGGGCTCCGGTCGACCGTCCGGTCGACCGTCCCCTTTGAGGAAACACAGTTTCCTTCTGGCGGTCGACCGTCCGGTCGACCCAAACAAACCGAGAGTGGCTTGCTTTCAGTCGGTCGACCGGGCCGGTCGACCGACAGACGTGCACAAACGTGCACGTCCTGACACAAGGCGCCGGTCGACCGGGCGGTCGGCCGGTCAACCTGAAACAGGGAAAACTGGCAGGATTTTGAGTTGGAAATTTTGTGAAAAAAATATTTTGAGATACTTATAACTAAGTATTATGCAAAAATAGTCTATACACATGTTTTAAACAAGATATTCAATTTGTAACAAGTTTGGATACATGTATATATAAACTTAGGCATAAAACTTAGAAACAAACATTTTTAAAACATAGAATTTTGTAAAGGAAAAATGTGTGTGTGTATCCTAGAGCCAAATATCATATACTCAAACTTTAACATTCTATTCTTACAATGTTCTAAGGACTTCAAGAATTCAAGAGGGGCTTTCTCCACTTGATCTTCAATTTTGCATCTTGAGCCCAATTTGAGTTATCTTGAGTCCAAGTCACCTTCCTTTAGGGAAGAAAACACCTATGCAAGATAGAAAACCTGAGACACACTTAAACAACAAATAATATTAGTACAAATAACTAATATGTTTTGTAATCATCAAAACACACTAAAGACAGGTGATTGTAACCTTGGGCCAACAATCTCCCCCTTTTTGATGATGACAAAACATATAAGTTATTTAAACAAATAAAGGAAGAAGAGCTTGGAAAGCTCCCCCTCAAACAATGCTATGTAAAAATAACTATGAGTGAGATACATAAAGCATTGAGAACACAATATTTTTGTCAAAAACTTAAATACCAATTGAAATCAAACTTAATCTTATATACCAATTAAACTTATACTTTTTCTTTTAAACTTATAGTTTTAATCTTTTTCTCCCCAAAACTTCAAGTAATAAACACCTTAAACTTATATATTTTTCTCCCCCTTTTTGTCATACATCAAAAAGGGTTAAAATCAAAACAAACAAAACACCAAAATAGAAATATTTTTAAGAATCTATCATGCAAACATTCAACTCACCACAAATAAATGAAAATCTAGCATAATCTAGAGGTTTAGTAAAAATATCGGCAAGTTGAAAATCGGTAGAAACATAATCAATATCAATGTCACCTTTCTCAAAGTGATCTCTAAGAAAGTGATACCTAATGTCAATGTGTTTGGTTTTACTATGTTGATTTGCATTCTTTGTCATGTGAATAGTACTAGTATTATCACAAAATATTTAACATGATCAAAGTGTAAATCATAGTCAAGGAGAGTATGTTTCATCCAAAGAACTTGTGCACAACAAGCTCCGGCGCAACATACTCCGCCTCGGCGGTTGAAAGGGCTACCGAATTTTGCTTTTTGGAAGACCAAGATACAAGACAATTACCTAAGAATTGACATGTTCCACTTGTGCTCTTCCTATCTACCCTACAACCCGCATAGTCGGCATCCGAAAACTCGTCATTGAAAATTGTCCGATTTTCGGATACCACAAACCCATTTCAATAGTGCCCTTAAGGTATCTAATTATGCGTTTAACCGCAATTATGTGAGACTCTTTAGGACAAGATTGAAAACGTGCACAAAGACAAACGGAAAACATAATATCCGGCCTACTAGCCGTCAAATACAATAAACTACCTATCATGCTTCTATAAAGTTTAATGTCTACACTTTTACCTTGTTCATCCTTGTCAAGCTTTGTAGTTGTTGCCATGGGAGTTTTGCTTACTTTAGATTCTTCAAGCCCAAACCTTTTGATTAGTTCCTTTGTGTACTTGGCTTGATTGATGAAGATCCCATCCTTCTTTTGCTTGATTTGGAGTCCAAGGAATAGTTGAGCTCCCCCATCATAGACATTTCGAATTCATCCTTCATGCATGACTCAAAAGCTTGGCAAAGAGATTCATTAGTAGAACCAAAAATAATATCATCTACATAAATTTGCACAATAAGAATGTCATTTTTTACATGTTTTGTAAACAAAGTTGTGTCAATTTTACCTTTCTTAAAACCATTTGAAATCAAAATGAAGAAAGTCTTTCATACCAAGCCCTAGGGGCTTGTTTTAAACCATAAAGAGCTTTATCTAATTTAAAAACAAAATCCGGATGTGTAGGATCAACAAACCCGGGGGGTTGTTCAACATACACTTCCTCTTCAATAAAACCATTTAGAAAAGCACTTTTAACATCCATTTGAAACAATTTAAAATCTTTATAAGAGGCAAATGCTAGTGTCAGCCGTACTACGGGTGCAAAGGTTTCTTCAAAATCGATTCCTTCGATTTGAGTGTAACCTTGGGCACTAACCTAGCTTTATTCCTAACAACGTTACCCGATTCATCAAACTTGTTCTTAAGATCCACTTAGTACCAATTGTTGGTCTATCGTGGGCTTAGGAACAAGGTGCCAAACTTGGTTGCGCTCAAATTGATTGAGTTCCTCTTGCATAGCTAGCAACCAATATGAATCGGCCTCGGCTTCGAGGACGTTCTTGGGTTCAACATGAGAAATGAATGCATAATGTCCACAATAGTCATGAAGTTTAGAGCGAGTTGTTACCCCTTTTGATACTTCACCTATGACGAGGTCCTTGGGATGATGTGGATTGTATCTCCAATCCTTTGGAAGTTGTTGAGTGGGCTCTTCTCCATTTGTTTGATCTTCATTTCCTTGAGCCTCTTGTATTTTAGCTTCACTTCCTCCATCATCCTTTGGCTTGTCTCCCATAGTAGGTGTATCCTCCAAGGTCACTTTCTCCAAGCCTTCATGCAAAGCATCTATTTCTACAACATTCTTAACAAACAAGTTAGATTCCTCAAACTTAACATGTATAGATTCCTCAATAGTCAATGATGACCTATTGAAGACTCTATAAGCCTTACTAGTACTAGAATAACCCACAAATATAGCCTCATAAGATTTAGGATCAATTTTCCTAAATTATCTTTTGTATTTAAAACAAAACATTTGCATCCAAAACCTTGAAATATGAAACATTTGGTTTTCTAGAAAAGTACATTTCAAAAGATGTTTTTGTAGTATTTTTACACAAGAAAACACGATTTGATATATAGCATGATGTATTAACAGCCTCGGCCCACAAATAATGTGGTAGACCATATTCACTAAGCATTGTCCTAGCCATCTCTTGCAAAGTTCGATTTTCCGTTCAACTACTCCATTTTGTTGTGGAGTTCTAGGACAAGATAGTTCATGCTTTATTCCATGTTCTTCACAAAAAGTGGTAAAGGGTTGGTTAATGAATTCACCTCCTCTATCACTTCTTATTCTTACTATTGAAGTTTCTTTTCCTTTTCAACTCTTTTCTTAAGGCTTGAAAATGTGAAAAGGCTTGGTTCTTATGTTCAAGAAAGAAAACCCAAGTAAAACGTGAAAAATCATCTACTAAAACATAAGCAAATCTATTCCCACTTAGACTTTTGGTTTGTGTTGGGCCAAATAAATCCATGTGGATCAACTCCAAAGGACGTGATGTCATGATATCCTTAATTGACTTGAAAGAAGACTTAGTTTGTTTCCCAAATTGACATGCGTCACAAACTCGGTCCTTTTCTAAATTCAAACAAGGAATACCTTTCACCATTTCCTTTGTGTTAAGCCTAGATATATGGTCAAAAGAAATGTGGCCTAATCTTCTATGCCACAACCAAGAGTCATCATCGAGGGCTTTTAAACATGTTATATTACAAGACATATTTAACATATCAATCATATAAACATTGCTTTCACGAAAATCGGAAAACACACAAGCATTAGAAATTCTATCAATTACTTTACAAACAACATTATCAAAAACTACATCAAAACCTTTATCACATAATTGACTAACACTCAAGAGATTATGTTTGAGGCCGTCAACTAAACTACATTCTCAATTAAAGGGGATGTGCCAAGTTTTACATTACCAATACCGATGATTTTACCCTTGGCGTCATCTCCGAAGGTGACGGTGCCACCTTCATGGTATCTTGATAGGGTTGCAAAGTTGTTGATATCCCAAGTCATGTGCCTTGGGCAACCACTATCAAGATACCACAATCCTCTACGTCGTTGGGCTTTGGAAGGTACCTATATCATTTAACAAAGTTGTTGACTTTGGTACCCAAACTTTCTTGGGTCCTTGAAAGTTAGTGTTTCGAACCCAAACATTATGATGAGATGCACTTAGTCTATCATAGCAAAAATTGGCTAAGTGCCCTTTCCGCCCACAATGTGAACATGAGAACACTCTACCATACATGAATGCATGATGTTGTGTGGAGTGTGAGCATGTGTGTGTGAAGTATGAGCATGCTTTGGGGGTTTGCCACGATGTAAAGGTTGTGTGGTATGTACATGAGTATGAGCATTATGAACATTTTTCTTAGAGGCTTGTTTCTTAGGGAACATAGCCTCAATCTTTTTCTTATCAAACTCACTACACTTTTTCAAAACAATACCTAAAGAATCTATTCTTTCCTTAAGCATGGTAATCTCATTAGCATCAACAAATGGGGACTTGCCTTTACAAGAAGTCTTATATTTATCAAATTCATTTTTAGTGGAAACCAAAGTAGAATGCAAGTCATTATTTTCTTTAGAAAGATTTACAACTTGAAGACTAAGAGATTCATTTTCCTTTTTCATTTTTAAATATTTTTTCTTTAAGAAATCATAATTGTGAGACAATTCAACAAAGCTTCTCCTAACTCATCCATGGAAAGATCTTCATCAATGAAGTGGAAGGGGTTACCTTGCTAGTGCTTTCATTAGCCATGAAGCACATGTTGGCGGTGTCGATCTCCTCCTCGGATTCGCTTTCGGAATCCCATGTTGCCTTCATTGCTTTCTTCTTGAAGGGCTTCTTGGATGAGGATGGCTTCACTTTGTCCGGACATTCCGCAACAATGTGTCCCGGCTTTTGGCAATTGAAGCATATGATCTTTCTTTCTTCTTTACCTCCTTGCCATCTCCTTCTACCTTGGAATTTCGCCTTGTTGTACATCCTCCGGACATTCTTGACAAGAAGTGAGAGCTCTTCGTCATCATCTTCTTCATCATCTTCGTCGGAGTGTGATGATTGACACTTGAAGGCAATAGTCTTCTTCTTGGTAGGAGCCATGTCCTCCCTTGCTTTTCTTTCCATCTCATGGGTTTTGAGGTTCCCAATGAGACCAATTAGCTCTATCTCATCCTTGTCGTTGAGTTCCTTCAAGGTTGTAGCCTTGACTTCCCATGAAGGAGGAAGAGCCCGGATGATCTTTCTTACTTTTTGATCATTGTTGATGTCCTCACCTAGAGAAGAAAGTCCATTAGTAATCTTGGTAAATTTTTGTAACCATATCATCTATGGTTTCATTCTCTTGCATGCTAAAATTTTCATATTGGGACCGAAGAAGGTCTATCTTGGCCCTCTTCACTTGTGATGTCCCCTCATGTGTGACTAACAAATGGGTCCAAATCTCGTATGCGGATTTGCAATGGATGACTCTAGCTATGTCATCATCATTGAGGGCTTGTAGGAGTGCATAATGAGCCCTAGCATTGGCATCAAACTCCTTGGTCTCAATTTCGGACCAAGTAGATTCATCACCGGTGGGTATGGTAAAAGATTTGGTCACGGCCTTTGCAACTCGGCTACCTAGAGATTGCAAGAACACGGTCATCTTAACCTTCCATATGGGAAAGTTAAGTCCATCAAACTTAGGGGGTGTCTTGATACCATCGGCCATGTTTACTAAATGAGTATGAATGAAATGATTAGCAATGTGAGGATCTCTCTAAGGTTGTTAAGCCAAATCCTAGAGTCCAAGCTCTGATACCAATTGAAATACACCTAGAGGGGGGTGAATAGGTGTAATTGCTAATCTAATGATCTTTTTGAACTTAATTGAATGAGGATGCAACGATCTCTCAAACACGACTAAGAGCCGAATACCCCGTGAGAGGTTCTGAACTCCTTCCTCCCAATTCCCCTTAAAAATGGGTTAGAGGTGCGCAATGCAACCGTGTTGTATGAGATATGATCGAACAAGTAAAGAATGAAATGCTATGATGAAATACACACAATCAACAACACAAGTAAAATGAACAAGAGAATATTGCACAAGGAAAGGGTTAGTTCTCAAGCAAATAGTTGTAGACAATATAAAGCAAGAGAAATGTAAAGTAAGAATGACGCAAGGCAATCGCAACACAATTGATTTGTTTCGAGGTTCGAGCCACCGCTCTAGTCCCCGCCTTCACCTCCGTGAAGGGTTTCCACTATCCACCGAGGATGCCTTACAAGTTTGGTCTACCGAAGACCCCAAGCCCGTAGCTTCACAACTTACAAAGAACTCCACCTAGGAGTTGTCTCCACAAGAACAAGGATCACAAGAACAATAGTGATCTCCTCAAGATCACAAAACTCTTTCTCAAATACTTTTACAATTCTCACTCTTTTTACAACTTCACTATAGTATGAGTAATGGATTTTTGGCTCTATGAAGTGTGGTGAGAAAACTTCAGTTGTAGAGTGATATTAGCAATCAAACACAACTGAAAAACAAACTTTAAAAGAGTTGGAAATGAAAGCTTTAAACAATTTTTCTCTTTCTCTTGAAAACAATGAAAACCAAGGATTTTTCTAAGTAACATAACAAAGACCTATTGCCCTCTATTTATAAAGAGAGAATAGGTTAAAACTCTTTTCTTTTCACCTAATTTGACCTGCAAAAGGCCTCCAACAACTCTCTAAAACTCTGTTAAAGAAGAAAAAGAAAACAGTTTTTCAGACTTGCCCAAAGAGGAAAGAGCCGTTAGGCTGCAGCAGGCTTGGCGGTCGACCGTCCGGTCGACCGTCGCCTTGCTGGCAAAGAGCCGTTGGGCTCCGGTCGACCGTCCGGTTGACCGTCCCCTTTGAGGAAACACAGTTTCCTTCTGGCGGTCGACCGTCCGGTCGACCCAAACAAACCGAGAGTGGCTTGCTTTCAGTCGGTCGACCGGGCCGGTCGACCGACAGACGTGCACAAACGTGCACGTCCTGACACAGGCGCCGGTCGACCGGGCGGTCGGCCGGTCAACCTGAAACAGGGAAAACTGGCAGGATTTTGAGTTGGAAATTTTTGTGAAAAAAATATTTTGAGATACTTATAACTAAGTATTATGCAAAAATAGTCTATACACATGTTTTAAATAAGATATTCAATTTGTAACAAGTTTGGATACATGTATATATAAACTTAGGCATAAAACTTAGAAACAAACATTTTAAAACATAGAATTTTGTAAAGGAAAAATGTGTGTGTGTATCCTAGAGCCAAATATCATATACTCAAACTTTAACATTCTATTCTTACAATGTTCTAAGGACTTCAAGGCTTCAAGAGGGGCTTTCTCCACTTGATCTTCAATTTTGCATCTTGAGCCCAATTTGAGTTATCTTGAGTCCAAGTCACCTCCTTTAGGGAAGAAAACACCTATGCAAGATAAAAACCTGAGACACACTTAAACAACAAATAATATTAGTACAAATAACTAATATGTTTTGTAATCATCAAAACACACTAAAGACGGGTGATTGTAACCTTGGGCCAACAAGTTGATCATCATCAAAACTAGGGTGATAGGCCTTTGGGCCAACAATCTCCCCTTTTTGATGATGACAAAACTCATGGAGTTATATATGCATGGATTAAAGTAAAGCTTCAAAGAAGCTCCCCCTTAACTCATGCATAGACATAAATAATAGATATTCAATGAGGCACATGAGTATGTATGCAAGCATGGAGATAAAATTGCAACAAGCATAAATCAAAATCTTTTTTTCCTATTTGCAATACAAAAAAAAATATATGCATTATTAACAAGGAAGACAAATACTTCTCCCCCTTAAGCAATGAAAACATGCATATACACTCAAATACTTCTCCCCTTTTTGTCACTCATCAACAAAGGGTTCAAAGTAAAATCAAATCAAACAAATTTTACTCCCCCTTTTTTTTGTCAAAAGCAAAGAGATCAAGAAGGGGTAGTACAAAGCAATCAATAAAAAATTTATATGCGATATACATCCATGAAGAGGAAGACGCTAAGTTAGCTTCCCTACACATATGCATTACATGAAGAAGGGATGACAAGCTCTAACTCACATAACACATATTATGTAATGCATAAGAGGAGATGTGAAGCTCCCCCTACACACGTATATCATATAAAGAAGAGTTATCAAGCTCCTCAATTTATAATATACTCAACATGAATCCATATGTAAGAGAGATGTTAAGCTCTCCTTGCATATAGGAAATACAAAACAAAAATTTTGAATATTTCTTTATCAAAACAATTTTTGAACCTTTCTTAATAAGACACATTTGAGATATCAAATCAACATAATTTTTTATTTTGATATCAATTTTGAAAACATATTGCATAAGCTTTAAGAATTTCCAATTAAAAGGTTGAAGTAAGCTTAGCATATACATTGTGTTTTTAAAGTGTGAGTCAATTGAAGTCAAACACAAATAGATCTTATATGTATGAAAAGATAATACCAATAGAGATTGATATAGTTTAAATTTGAAAGCATTTATACATACAATCAAAATATGAGTATATAAAAATCATATTGATACCAATTGAAAATATCCAATGATACCAATTTAAGAGTAAGCTTATCATATACTCTACCATATGAAAATTTGCACTAGTTAATATGAAAATATTTTAAAGCTAGTATGAAATCCTTCAAGCAAGGAATAAAGCAAAAATGTCAATTAATCTCAATATTCCTTTAAATCATCACACATTTTTTTTATTAAAAACAAATTTATATTTCAAGATATATGTATGTTTTGATATACAATAAGTATACATACATATCTCTTAAACACAATTGAGTCCATATAAATAGATTTGCATTAAGGCAAATGACTCAAGAGATATACATGTATATCTTAAAGTTTGGAAAAACACACATATACATGAAATGAAGGCACATGATCATAAATCAAATCCAAAAGTGGGAATACAAGTTTAAAAATGTATGTATCATCAAAACCAAGCAATACAAGCACATTTCATGGGTTCAAATAAGCATTCAAGCACAAATATAATAGATTTATTTGTGGCCCACGATATGTACAAGTATAAATCCTAGTGTTGACAAAGCTAACATATAAACTAATATTCAAATCATGAAGCATCAATCTTTTTAGAACACAAAAGATTTTATCCAAATAATTGAAATAAAGTAGGATCATGTGTAAATCTTATGAATTAATAGAAGAATAGATAACTAGTTTAAATTGATTTTGAATAACTAGTTAAAGATCCTTCAAATAACATCAAATTATATGTTTTTTCATAAAACATAACTAGATACACAAAAATTTAAGCACTCATGGTCTATAAAGCTCAAAAATTATTTAACAAAGGTGTGAGTGTTAAACGATCATGTAAATAGCATTGTTATGAAAATGGTCAATGAAGCTCAAAAAGATCATAAGTCACATTTTTAACAAAACATGAAAAATCAAAACACTAATCTTCATGGTATATGTATGATTAATCCAATCCTAACAATACACATACATATCCCAAAAATAAAAGAGTCTTATTAAATGTATTTGCATGAAAGCAAGAGACTCACGGGTATACATGTATATTTATTAGATTTGAATTAAAAATACATATACATGAAGTAAAATCATAAAGATTGGCAAAGCATGTATAAATGAGAATCGTCAAAACTAGATTATACATATGCATAAAGTGGATACAAATGAGCATGAAGTTCAATCATATATGAATCAATTGTAATTCACTATTTGTATATGTATAAATGCAAGTTTGACACATTCTACATCTAAGCATGTAAATACCACATGAAGCACATACAACACAAAACATGAACATGCTATGAATATTATGAAATTAAAAGCATGTACATGAAAAGTAGGAGTTTAGAAATTGTTACCAACTCCAAAGCTCCAAATATGGTGGTTGTCCCACCAAACTTCCTTGATAGTGATGTGTCTAAGATGTGCCCATAAAGTCCATTGCATCCACTACCAAGGCACCAATCCTCTCACGTTTTGTGAGAGCCCTCACTTACATTAAAAGCAAAATGTGGGGGTTTTGGTACCCATATTTTCTTGGGTCCTTTGGGGTTAGACTTGTAAGGAACCCAAAATCTTCTATAATTAGCAAATTTTAAGAATTAATATTATCATAACAAACTTTGCTAAATGGCCTTTGCGGCCACAATGTGTACATACGTACACCTTAGTATGCTTATGTGTAGGTGTGTGATCATGTTGTGCAACATAAGCATGATGATGTGCATGAATGGATGGAGTTTGTTTCTTTGAAAACATAGACTCCAATCTAGTGTGGTTGAATGCACAAGAGTTCAAAGTTGAACTCAAATCATTAATTTTATTTTTCAAACCATTAATCTCACTAGTGGTGGCATGTAAAGCATGGTGAGATATAGAATCACTTTTCTTTCTCTTTTGTGAAACAAAATCTTTTTCTTTTTCACAAATTTTTCTTTTCAAAGATTTATTTTCTTGAAAAACATCTTCCTTTTATTTTTCCACCATATCAATTTTATCTTTCAAAATAGTGCTCCCTTCACAAAGATCATTTAATTTAGACATAAGGGAGACATTTTCATTTTCAAAAACTCATTTTCTTTTTCTAAGCATGCCATTTTATTTTCTAATGAATCTTTTTCTTTAAGCATGGCATCAAAATTCTTTTCAAATTTTTGTTATCTTTTTCTAAACATGCAATGCTAGATTTAAATGAATCTTGTTCTATATGCATGCAAGCAATGTTCTTTTTCAAATTTTTATTTTCCTTTTTAATCATGTCATATTTCTCAAGAATTGTTTGGCAAAATGAAGTGAGCTCATCATATGACATGTCCTCATCATCGGATTCGGAGTTTACCTCAAGGGGGTTATCCCCTTGGACCATATAACATACGTTGGAGATGTCGCTTCCAACGTCCGAATCGCTTCCCGCATAGTATAGATCCTTTTTCGCAAGGGAGGTGAGAGTGTTCCATACTACAAAAGCCGAATCAATGTTAGATACCCTAGATAAATAATCATTATTTAGGGTTGCCTTGATAGCATGAAGGGCTTTTGCATTAGCCTCAAAATTCTTACCATCTAAAGAATAAGCATTATTAGTAGTGGCAAGATATACATGAAAACCTAGGGCTTTGAGGTACAATGACATCTTAACCTTCCAAATGTTGATGTTAAGGATGTCAAAGGTGGGTGGTGACATGAAGTCCATGGTGTGTGTACAAAATATTGTGATTAGCCTAAAATGAGGATCTTTAACTCTAGGTTGTTAGACCCAATATCAAGAGCACCAAGCTCTGATACCAATTGTAAGTTCACCTAGAGGGGGGGTGAATAGGTGATGGCTAATCTAATGGTCACTTAATGCCTAACAATGCAAATAATGCGGAAGCTAAAACAAATATGACCTAATTAAATCTTTTTATACTAAACATTATGTATAACATAAGAGTGTAGCCGAATTCCCTTTGCAAGGCTCTGGACTAAACCCCTCTAGATTCCCCTTGAATGGGTTGAGGTGCCGCGTTGGCTCTCTTGGTTGAATACAAGTGTTAGTCACAATCCCCAAGCAATATATCAATATGAGCACAAGGAATATATCATGCATATAAAGATGAACACAATAAATAACATGCAAGATATAACAAGAGATAAAAAGAGTGAGAGAGAGAATAGCAATCGCAAACACAAGGGTATGTTTCGAGGTTCGAGCACACTTGCTCTACATCCCCGCCTTCGACACACGAAGGATTTCCACTATGCAAGATCTCAACGGATCTCTCCTCGGTGCCGCAACACCTACAAGCCCTCGGACTCTCTAGTCCCTTACACACCACAAGCCCACCGGCTCATCGAGGCCACACCTCAAGCTACAAGAGTTCGCACCCGAACCCTAAACAACCACGAGCACACTTGCCCGTCTCCTCAAAGTACAAGATGAAATCTTGGTGATCTAAACACTTTGATCACCTACAAAAATCTCTCACTACAACACCTATAGAATGAATAGCTCAATGGATGCTCAAGTGTTTGTGTGAGAAAGCAAGGAAAGAATCTTTGGTGAAAACTCTAGAAAATCTCTTTTACACTCTTTGATAAAACTCTCCTTTTAATTGGAAGTATTGACTCTAATTTTGTGGAGAAAAACCCTTCAAAAAGACTGGGAAAAACTAGCTCTAAGGTCTCCAAAAATCTTAGCTCAAAATAATGACCAAACCCCCTTTTATAGAGGTCAGAAAAATATGACCGTTGGGGTCTGTCAGAGCTGCCGGTCGACCGGCCGGTCGACCGCCAACGGTCAAGAATCCGACCGTTGGAGCCTCCGTCGACCGCCCGGTCGACCTAGAAATCCAGAGAGCAGAACTCTCTGCAGCGGTCGACCATCCGGTCGACCGGACCACTGTGCTGCCAGACATGCACAAGTCTGTGCACGTCGGTCGACCGTGGGTCGACCGGCCCTTGGTTCGGTCGACCGCCCGGTCGACCGAACTGGCCTGTCAGCCAATTCCAGGTCTGGAAAACTGGTTTAAAATTTTATTTAAAATCTTTTAACACTTATAAAAATTCCATAAACTTGTTTTAACATTCTATATTGAAAACCAAAATTGTGATAAAAATTTTCAAGACATATATCAACATATTCATATCATTTCAGCGTCTTGCAAATTTTATCAAAAATCAAAACATGTATTTTTCAAACTTGGTTTTCATAACTTCACAAATATAAAAAACAAGATATTTGATTTCATTTTAAAGCATAGTGTGTATGGATATGATCCACTACACAATCATAATGTAATATCTATGTTTTTGACATTAAGCTCTAAACTTGGTTATGGTTGAAAAGATATACATGATAGAAATACCAAAAACCAAGGTATATATATTTTGTCACAAAGAAAATCTTTTACTAAATAAAATACTTTTCTAAACATAAAATCTTTTATGAAAGCAATTCTATCAAGAGTGTGTGTGCAAGGTATACTTGAGCAATCCACCAACTATCTATCCTTTACATTTTATCTAAAACAAAAACAAAATCTTATACCTAGACACAAGTCTTGATCTTGAAGTCTTCCCTTGAAGTCTTCTCATCTTCTTGACTTGGTCCAAGCTTGACACCGTGCTAGCTCCAATTCTTGACATTTTATCCTTTGTTGAGCTATGCACCTACTAAGATCTTGATGATGAATCTGTCACTAATTAAACACAAGATCATTAGTAATCATAACTGCATGAGTTGATCATCATCAAAACTAGGGTGATAGGCCTTTGGGCCAACAAAAAGGTCATATGGTGTATAAAGAATTAACTCAAGACAAAGGCGTCATGATACATACCCTGAATACCTCATTCTTCAGGCGCCGCCTCCGTTCCTTCAAATGCAGGACCTTGAGTTCCTCAAGCCCTCTTAGGAAATATCCGAACCTGAAGGTCACCTCGACATCTCCCCTCCGGATATATAACCCGAATAGGGTTCTTAGTGGACCAATCTGAGGACAACATCGGAGACTCAGCTGCAGTCCCCGAAAGATCGACACTGCCATCGACCCTCGCGCTGCCTCCTGACAATGGAGCTTCAATATCCATTGACGCTCGAGCCTAGGCAAGGACTCAGGCTCACCCCCAGCTAGAACAGGGGGCACCGTGGCCTCCACTTCATCATCAGAGAGTACCTCATTGGTAGTGGGAGGCACCATTGGAAGCTTTGCCCCTATCCATTTGCCAGGGGGACATATCCACAACCCCTTCGAAATCCCCAATGACTAGCGAAGCCACTCGAGCTCTAAGTCCACAGGCTCAGGAGCCTGACCCGAGCATCTCCAGCCTAGAGAGCTGCCCCACAGCTGTGGTAGGACAAGCAGGTGCATCCGCCAGCAACTTTACCATTTCCTTCTCGTCAAACCCATTGAAGTCGAGCCTGGTCCTCTTTGCGAAAGAGAAGAAAGCATTAAAAACCAGCTCTTCAAGCAGAAAGCCAAAGAAATTGAGAATTTATCTTGGGGCGTGGAAGTTGTGAAGACTGAGCTAGGGCTTTCTTCTCCTTGATAGAATCATCCATCCCGGACCCTCGACCTACCGAGGTCGAAGGCTTGTGAGATCTTTCCTGAAGCAAGGGATCCCGGCTCAATGGCGAGCTAGCTCTTACTCGAAGTAGACACCCCAGGGAGTACTGGGGCATAGGAGGATGGTTAGGGTGTAATAACTAGCTTTAGTTGAGGTGATTTTGATCGATGGCCGTCAGCTTTCGCAACTTTGCCTCGATATCACCAGTGAGCAAGGCCCCTCCATGAGGGACGGGGCCCAAGGTCCATGGCTCCATGCTCATCCTCTGACTCAGATTCTCATGTACCAGTCACTAGGACCACGTTATCCCGCATGCCATGATCACTGTCAATCTTATTGATGATAATCTTCTCGACCACACTCTGGGAACAAACTAGCGCATTGCTTCGAGGTTCTTCCTTAGCACGTAGGCGCCACTGAAAGTCTCGCGCTAGCATGCCTTAGGAACATTTAGAGTACAAAGGACCTCGAATCTAAGTATCATATGCCAAGCCACTCCCGACAACTGAGAAAGGGTGATACTTTAAAAAGTCAGAACACTGCAAACGAACCTTGTCGTTGGCAGCCTCAACCCCAACACCAGAACCTGAGGATGCATATATACACCACCATTGGGTGGGGCCTGAGATATGTCAACATCGTCGGGGCAAAACTGGACTTTGATCCCATGGTTTAAGCAAGCGCCATACCTCGCCAGATACTTATTCACATCCTTCTGATTTTGGAGCCTATAGGTTTTGGATTGAAGTCCCTCCCAATCCTGGTACAGAATGGGACCTTTTCTCTTTCTCCTTCTCTATGGCCGTTCCTTGCCCATGCTGTCGATGACCCCAGATTTGCTTCCTTTCATCATTGCTAAATAAATTGGGTGGTCAAGAAGATCTGGAGACAAAGAGACGCAGAAGACGAGAAGCATGAAGAAACTCAAATGCTAGAATAACCTCTAGGGATTGAGTAAGAGGCGCATTTAAACCCCTCAAAACTTGTGCAGGATCTCGATCAGAGGCGTACACGTGTCTTAATAGATCATATCCGAACCGTCGACTTTGATATTGTAACCCTCGATTTCCAATATACATATGTCAATACTGGTATCTGTACTCGATTTAATCATCCTAGTTGCTGGGTTAAGGTTGTTCAAATCAAGATATTATTTCCAATATTTTGAATTTTTCTGGATTTTTTTGATTTTTTTAGATTTATTGGAGAAGAATCTCAATTCGGGATCGATCGGTGTCACGGACTGACTCTAAGATTTTTTAATTAATAATCAGAGATGAATATTAGGGATCTGACTTCACAACAATGTTCAGAATGATATTTTCTAATTTTGTGAATTTTTGAGAATTTTTCTGAACTAGTAAGAGTTTAATCCCATAAAATATTAACTAAATACTGATTTATTAAAAAATGCAATTAAACAAAAAATAGAAACAACCATTTTAAGGCTACAGGTTTCGAACCCAACCCGAAAGCAATGAGGATTGAATGATATAACCACCAGGCCACATTGGCGTGTAGTATAGTTAGGGAAGGAAACCTTACCTTTTTCCTTCTTCCTTTATTCTTACCAATAAAGTAAGAAAACCTGCTTGCGTCCATCTTGTCACAAGTTTTGAACTCGTGACCTCCCCTCCCAATTTCTAAGCCTCCACCACTTGGCCACTTTGGTTTGTGGTTGTAAACCACACATATGTTATTTAAACATTAGCTACTTCATCTTCCTTTCACGTTCTCCACCTACTGCACCCAACTTCAACCGCATTTTTCTCCACCTACTCCTCTCCTCTCTCATGCACACCCTCAATGTCTTTAGTCCCCTGTCTCACGTCCTCCCCTCCTCCATTCTCTCTCGCGTCCTCCCTCTCTTCCACTCTCTCTCGCGTCTCTCTCCTCCCCTTCTATCTCTATATATTCATGACATGCCAACCCATGGCGGCAGCACACACTGATTAGTGTTTCATTTTGCATCATTTTACATCAAATTGCCATGCATTTTATTAATAAAAATATGATTTTTAATGGTTACCTCTTTTATTTTTCAGGTCCACTCTTTAATGGAGAAGAAGGCCCAAATTCAAGATTATTTAAGGATTTAAAGGAGTTTAAAGAGCCCAAATCAAAGAAGCCCAAACCTGTAACGAACCAGGGAATATTCCCATGGTTCTAGAAGCTCCAGCTGGGCACCTGGGCAGTAACAGAATGTTAGAGAGATCGCTGGCGCAACGGCCTAGATTCTGCCTCATGGAAAATCTATGGCCGTTTATGGGGCGATTGATCCCATGGCTACGATTGGTAGCGATTAGCTCCTAAGGCCTATATAATGACCCCCAGGACCTCTACAGAAAAGGAAGAGAGGATAGCCATCATTTAGGAGAGGGTTTCAGAATTTCTTTAGTTTTCCTTTAGTTCTCTTGTGTGTTTTTCATTTCTCTTTTTAGATCCAGAAGAGAGAGAGAGAGAGAGAGAGAGAGAGAGAGAGAGAGTGAGTGAGTGAGTGAGTGAGTGAGTGAGTGAGTGAGAATGAGAGTGTGATTTCTGTAATTGAAGAGTGACATTCAAATATAAGGCTCAAGTTCTCCTTCCTCTAATTTTCTTGTACTTTTAATTTCTTGCCATTTACTTTCAAGCTTTTTATTTCATTGCACTTTATTTTACTATGTCTTCTTCTTTTCTTTTCTTTTCCATGGATACTAATCACCTAACATGACTAACTAACTTCTAACACTACTAACTATTAACTTTTGGGTGATAGTAACTCATATGACTCATTGGATATTTAAATTTCTTAGTCTTGTGTCTAACAAGTCTCTTAATTTCCAATGAAGATGAGTATTATTTCTAATCTTAGTGAAGGCTTTGTTATCCCCTCTATATGATTCATGTTTGCCTCATTTAGAGCCTTATTTCTTTAACAAGAGCTTAACAAGAGCCTTGATGGAACATGATGATTTGATCACTTTAGTATGCTAACACTTATTATACTAACTTCTTATTTCATGCTAGCTAACTATGGCTTTGATGATCTAATGAACATTAAATTTTTGTTAAGCATATCTAAATTGTGAATTTCTTAATTTCAATCTTGTGAACCTATTGAAAGCTGATGATCTAAGGAGGCCACCTAACCAAGTTAAGATAAGAACATCTCCACAATTTGGGACAACTTATTGACTAGATGAAGCAAGACGGTCAATTGCCAATGAATCAACATGAGGCATAAGTCACCCAAAGAGATTAATAAGTTAGTAGTATAGAGTGTTAGTCATGGTTTTCTTTCCATCGAATTAAAACTCTTTTCTAAAACTTTCTTTTTCGTACAAGATCCATTCTTCTCTTTTTTTTAAATTCATCGTTTTCATTCTACTTTCCTCACTTCCATTTTTCTTTTCTAAACACCACAAGATTCATCATTTTCTTTTCACTTTGTTTTCTTTCCAAATTCTTGAACAAAGAAGAACCTTCGTTTTCTTCCCAAAACTAAAACATAAAGAATTGTGAAAGCTTCCATCGTAAGCCCTCCCTGCGGATACGATCAGTTATAATTTTTGCTACAAACGGTAATTCGAATGAGCAAAGTAATTCTACAGACACATTCAGAGTTTAAACATCGACACAAGGACTGAAATGGTTTACTCTAAACTCTTGCTCATCCATTTTCTTCCTTCGAACACACACCAACCGAGCCCAGTCCACACCAACGCTGCACAAGCTGCGAGCACCCTTTTGCTGCTGCCGAACCTCTGCTGAACCCTCTCCCTCTAGCGCGCAACCCCCCTCTCAACCGGCGCCACCAATCCATCTCCTCCACGGGAGCTCGATCTCTTCCGCCGCGAGTGCGAGCATGCCCCTCACCTCCGTCGAGTAACCAGCAAGCTGAAAATGTTACTGATCAATATTCTCTGGGTTAGATTACAAGACAATTGAAAATGTTAGAACCTGAGCTAAAATGATTATTAATTTCGAACCTTTCGTTGGCAATTTTCTTAGAGTTGAGCTAGACTATCATGATTAGTATTTGAGATGCAAATATTATTAACTAAATCTAGAAATAGGTAACCCTAATGAAAAATTTGTTCGATTAGACCTCATCTAATACAAATTAACTTTCTAAACACTAAATATCAAGAAATTTTGATATATTTAACTAATGGATTAAGTGTTGACAAAATTGTTTCAAATCAATGTAAAATTGATTAATTTTTCACCACTAAAGTATAGGAAAAATATGTCAAAACTTGAAATTTGGTTTTTAGAAATCTAATGGGTATTAGATCATATGAAGAATTTTCCATTTGGGTTATCCATGTCTAAATCTAGGGTGATAACACTTGCATCCTAATAATGTCAATAGTAGCCTACTCAACTCATCTTCTTGAAGATTGTATAAAATAGAAAAGTTAATTCTCGAAAAATTTGATCTTTTTATTTACTTTTTTTATAAAAATTTTGGTTGCAATTATTGTGTTTGATTACAAGCCATAGGCAACAAGGTTTTTTGTATATCTCAAGCGATATTACTACATCGCCTTATTTTTTCTGGTTAGTTCTATTTTATAGTTGGTTATTGTCTAAAATGTAGTTATCACTAAATTATTGGTGGTTGTATATAAGTAAAAGATAAAAGATAAAAAAAACTCCCTTTCAACATAGAAAGGGTTGCCATGTGGTTACATCATAGTATCACAAAATACTTGTACAATACAATCATTTTACTTTAATTTTGTTAATAATATTCTCCTTAAACTCACTTTTATCGTGGGTGATTGATCTTGACTAATAGGAATAATCACTTTTGACATTTCTTGGTCATTAATGCGAAGTAATCACTTGAGTTATATTATATTGAAACGTTTATAATATACAATTTGGAGTTACCTGTAAGTTACTCCTAATAATACATGAATGCAATATTAGTTTTACATCCTTTAGTATAAACATGATTTGCTCATACCATTTTCTCTATTTTTTATTTCAATTTATTATGCAAGTTATGTGTGTTTATTTTTCGATAAGAAACTCATGCTTTAATTTTGAGTTATTATGAATATGTATGAATATAATCTACTTATATTTGGATATAAAAATATTCATATTGTTAATTTTTAATTACAAGTAGTTATGACAAAGATTTTCTTATCATGTAAAACTTCCCGAAATAAGTCCACTAAATTATTTTCTAGATTTCTCTGTTTAATTTTTTCATGCTGAATGATATATCCTCAGACACCTATATATAAATGTCTGGCATCCTTGATACTAATTTTTTTCAGAGGAAAACTATCTACTACTTCTTAATTTTACCCCGTCCGATGCATATGCAAAAACCTAGAATTCAAAAAAGAAAAAAGAAAGAAAGAAAAACCATCAAAGTATGAAAGTTAAATCTAGCAAGGAGTAGAGAGAGGAGAAAAAAAAGTAGTATAGCAATGATAAATGTTGCGTTTACTGATAAAACTTTCACGCATACATGCAAAATATGTATTCATTTAGGAGGAACTTGAGGGTGAGATGCAAGCAGGTCGGGTTGGGCCTGGTTGAAGGTTAAACCATGACCCTGTTGACCTAAGGGTACAATGACTTTTTCTGTTTTGTTGACTACAAAACTCATGTGATTATGGGATAGTAATTAAATTCAAGTATTTATAAGCTTACAGGATTCAAGAGATAGGATTATGCTTCTTTTTTTTAAAAGGAAGGTTTTGAAGTGATCAAGTTGATTCAAGGATGGAATTCAAGTTTGGATGATCAAACGTGCATTTTGGAGAAACCTTCTTGATGAAGACTTGAAGATAAATTAACCATATGTAAAAACTTACAATATTTAAGTTTTTGGTTTTGAATTGATGCGCAAGAAGAGTTATACACACACAAGATTTCAATGTCTAATTTTTTATTTTTGAACATGTTCTACAAAATATTTATTGATACATGTTCAATATTTTATCTAATTTTTATACTTACTTGCATACATGTATTTCAGAGCCTATATCTTGCCAAAACTATTTTTATATATGTATGAGTTATTTAAAAATGAGTTCAATTTCAAAAGTACTCTTTTATATTGCTTTTTAGGTGAGGCCCCGATCGACCGCCCTAGGTACAGAGTTGTCTGCACAGCGTTCGGTCAGCCGAGCGATCGACCGATTGTGCACAAAGATGAAAGAGTATCTATGCACTTGGGTCGCTCAAATGTCAGTGCTTTCTATTGGCACGTCGATCGACCGACCGATCGACCGATAGGTAATGACTAGTTTTTGAAATAGACTACCAGTATACCAGCCGATTGACAGTTGATCTGTATTTGCTACAGTAACAGCTAGTTTTGAGTTGTTTTAATTTTTGACTTTTTCCAACAGGTATATTTGTCTTTTTAGGGTTTAATCACTTAGATTAATCAAAATTTCACATCTAATGATATTTACCTATTGCCTATATATATAGATCATTGTAGAGAATGAGATACATGTTTTTGATAAGTTTTGTGTTGGCTCAGAGGCCCTTCACTCTAGTTTTAATGATGATTAACTCATGTATTTATAGTTTACTAATAATCTTGTGACATTTAGTTTCAGATATTTGATCAAGATATTAGTTGTGTTTAGCTTCAACAAAGGAGTTTTGGAGCTATCACATGATGATTCAAGAGCTCGCGCGTCTAGAACGCATCTGGCACTCGATTGGAGTCAAGCTTGTTGGATCGTGTTTTGGATCGAGTCGACTTGGAGAAGTTCTACAAGAAGACCTCGGTTTATTTTATTTAGCTTGTTTAGATCTTATGTAAAGATTAGATAGTGTTGATATGCTCAAGTTCACATACACACACAAGTTTTAAGTTTATTAGTTTTGATTTTTCGATTTAACCGATCTTGGTTTTCATGTCAAAAACATAGATATATATCTTTCTATGTATATTGGATTCTATCTATATACAACATGCTTCAAAGTTATTTCAATATCATGTTTTTGTATTTACATGAGTTTTGGAGAAAACGATTTTCCATTTCAAAAATTAAAGTTTGAAAAATACGGATTTTGTATTTAAGTCAAATTTCAATATCACAAAAATGGTTCAAATTGTTTATAATATGTGTTGAATTTTAGTCACACATATTTGTATTTCAAAGATCTTATAAGAACTTATTTTTGTGAAATGTATGTGTATTTTATGAGATTTTTTAGAAGTTAAAAAGATCGAGTTTCAATCCCTAAAACTATTTGTTCTAGCCTTCTGCCGGTCGACCGGACGGTCGATCGAGGCAGAAGTTGTTCGACCAGTCCGGTCGACCGACGTGCACAAAACGTGCATGGCAGCTTAGGCTGGAAGGCCGGTCGACCACCGGAGAGCTTTGCTCTCTGATCTGGTCCCGGTCGACTAGGCGGTCGACCGGCAGAGAGCCTCCGCTCTCTGTTTCCAGGCCTCGATTGACCGGCCGGTCGACCGACGACATAACGATCAGAAAAATGACTGTTGACTGGTCAACCGGCAGCAGACTCAGCCGCTGATTTGGACCCAACGACTAGTTTTTTAGAGGGCTTATAAATAGCCCTCTCTTGGACTTTTTTATATAAAAATTTCAAGAGCAAAATTTTCTATCTTTTAGCAAGTTTTTAAAAGAGTTTTTGTGCTAAAAGATTTGATCTTTATTTATTTTTAAAGGGTTGAAAATTCAAAGAAAAATAGAGTCTTTGGAATTGGTTTTTGTTCTTCATTTTTATAGCCATCTAGAAGTTTTCTCAAGAGTTTTTCTTTGTGATTTTGATTTCCAAACTCTTTATATTCTCACATTTGAGCTATCTATCTATCCTATCTATTAGGATCTTGATTTTGTGAGAAAGATTTGGTTTGTGGTTTGTTGAGACCACTAAGTGTTTGTAACCTTCCTTGTATTTGTTGATATCCCTCTAGTGAGAGGTGATTGTGGAGGTTGTGTTGGTATCCCTCTAAGTGTAGAGGTGATTAAGGTTGAAGTTTGGCTAAGTGCCTTGACTCTCTAGTGAGAGATGGTTGTGATTGTGTGGCCTTGAGCCTAATCCCTCTAGTGAGAGGTTAATCGTTGTTTGGTTAAGTGTCCATCCCTCTAAGTGTAGAGGTGATAGTTGTTGTGTCTTGTCTCTTGTGTAGAGGTTATAATTGTTGGAGAGAGGAGTTGTTTACTCCTACTTGTATTTGCCCAAATCCTTAATGGAGGTTCCCTGTGTGGGAAGCCCTGTGTGGACGATTTAGTAGAAATCCATCTGTGTGAAGATGGGGGCGTAAAGCTGGGTGCTCGAACCTCGAAACATACTTTGTGTTTGCGTTTGATCCACTATCTCTAACTCTCTCTTATTTACCTTGCATTGATTCATATTGTTCATATCATACTTATATGCTTGGTATTGTTTGTGTGCCATACTTGTGTTCAACCAAGAGAGATTTACATAGCACCTCAACTCTTATTTAGATGAATTTAGAGGAGATAGTCTAGAGCCCTTCACCGGGAATTCGGCTACACTCTTTAGTTACACTAAGTGTGTTACAATTTATTTTTAATTCCGCATTATTTGTCATTAGATTAGCCATACACCTATTCACCCCCCTCTAGGTGTACTTACAATTGGTATCAGAGCCTACACTCCTGATATTAGGTTTAACCACCTAGGAGTGAGATCTTAGTTTACTAATCTACATTTGCACTTGCACACATATAGTTATTCACTCGTGGATTTCATAACCCCTCCTATGTTTGATGTTTCCAACATCAACGTATGAAAGATTAGGATGAGTGTTTATCTTAAAGCCATAGGCTTGAATGTTTTCCTTGCCGCTACCAAGAAATCCTATCTTGATAATAGCAAGCATATAGAGGCCAATGCACAAGCCGAGCACTTAGGCAAGCATTAAGCAAAGAATATTTATCTATGGTTTCTTATTGTGATTCCGCTTTTGCAGTGTGGAACACTTTGACCTCTCCCGCGCTTCAAACGACGAAATATGTGGAGGAGGAATCTAGTGAGGAGGAATCGGAACAAGCTTGCTACATGGTTCAAGGGAATGACTCCCTTGAGATAAACTCGGATACTCAACTAGATGATGATGATGCTAGCTCTTCTTGTGATGATTACATGGATGCCAATACTCTTAATGAAGAACTATCTATTGTATGTGAAAAATTACTTGAAAAATACCAAGTTTTGAAAAAGAAAAGCTTTAAACTAAATAAAGAAAATAAAGATTTGAGTTCAAAACTTGATATGGTTTTGCAAGAGAGGGATGAGATTTCAAATGAAAGGGACTCATTGATATCCCAACTTGACCTTATCCTAAAAGAAAATGAAATTTTGAAAATTAAAATGACTATGACATTGTTTTGAGGAAAAATGAAATTCTATCTTCAAAACTTAATTTTGTTTTAAAAGAAAATGATTCTTTAAAAAATAAAATTGTTTTAATTTCAAAAGAATTGGATTTGGTTTCAAAGGATAAAAAAACTTTGAAAATTGATTTGTCTTCACATATTTGCCATGCTTCACCATCTAGTACACCTATTGCATGCTCTACCTCTTCTTCGATTATTGAAAATGATATAACTATGTTAAAGAAGAGTGTTGATTGTTTGGGCTCCATTTTGAGCCAATGTGCGATGAACCACACACGGTTGGATTCCATGTTTCACAAGAAACATGCTCCTCATATGCATGCACACCATACACGGCATACACATGCTCCTCATGTTCACCCACGTGACACTAAGTATGCTCATGTGTACACATGTACACATTATGGACGTAAGGGCCACCTTGTAAAGTTTTGTTATGATAGAGTACATAATGTAAATTTTGCTAATAAGTTTGTTTGGGTTAGGAAAGGTGCTAACCCCCATGGACTCAATAAGGTATGGGTACCAAATTCACCCCTATTTTAGTTGATGTAGGTATGGGCTCTCACTTGACGTGAGGGCATTAGTGCCTTGATGGTGGATGCGTTCTGAGCTACATGGAGACAATTTTGGATGCATCACATTCAAGGGGAGTTTGGTAGGAGGACCACCTTGGTTGGAGATATAGAGATAACCCTATCGGTTTTGGTAACTATCTCTAACTCCTTATTAGTTTACATGCTTTCATATTATTGATTTTTAGCATGTCATGTTTTAATGATCATTATGCTAAATGCCATGATTATTAGACTTGTGATATATATATGTGTAGTATTTGAGATGCACCCATGTTTATATGGATCATTACTTTTGTGTTCTCACCATTGTTTAACTACTATGAATATGCTAGTCTAAGACATGTGCATTTACTTGATGATCATATTGCTTTATGTTTTGTTTTATGCTTCATGTTTTGATTACATATTTAAGATGTAGTTTTCATTAAAACTTGTGTCAATACTTGTAAACTAATGAGCCATAATTGATTTTTGTATGTTTGTACTTAATTGCTCATTTGTACCCATTAGATGTACTAGTATAGCCTAGTTTTGATGATTCATGCATTTCACTTGTATTCCCTATTTATGTATATGTTTACATATTAAAATGTTTAGCTTCATGTATATGTCAATTTTGTCAAAACTTTAAATATGCATGTATATCCTTGAGTCATTTGCTTTTCATGTAAATCTTTATTATGGAATCATTTGCGTTTGGATATGTATGTATACCTCTTGTTTAGACAAAACATACATATATTATTGGCCCAGAGGCCTTTCACTCTAGTTTTGATAATGATTAACTCATGTAGCTATAGTTTACTAATAATCTTGTGATATTTAGTTTCAGATATTTAATCAAGATATTAGTAGGTGATTGGCTTCAACAAAGGTATTTTGGAGCTTTCACATGGTGATTCATGAGCTCGCGCGTCAAGATCGCATCTAGCACTCGGTTGGAGTCAAGCTCGTTGGATCGTGTTTGGATCGAGTCTACTTGGAGACGGCGTTCTACAAGAAGACCTCAGTTTGTTTAGTTTAAAATTATGTTTAGATCATTGTAAAGATTAGATAGTGTGATATGCTCAAATTCACAATACACACAAGTTTCATGTTTTGGTTTTTCGGTTTAACCGATCTAAGTTTTTAAGTCAAAAATATAGATATAATATCTTTCATGTATATTAGATTCTATCCATATATATATGCTTCAAAGTTGTTTCAATATCATATTTTTTGTATTTACATGAGTTCTGGGAAAACGGCTTTCCATTTCAAAAATCTTAGTTTTGAAAAATACAATTTTTGGTTTAAGGCAAATTTTCAAGAACACAAAAATGGTTCAAATTGTTTATAATATGTATTGAATTTTACTCACACATATTTGTATTTCAAAGATCTAATAAGAACTAATTTTTATGGAATTTATGTGATTTTATGGGATTTTATCAAAGTCAAAAACCCAAGTTTTCAATCCATAAAATGTTTGACCTGGCTGTCTGCCGGTCGACCGGACCGATCACTGAGGCAGATGTCGATCAACCGGTCCGGTCGACCGACGTGCACTGGATGTGCACGCAGCCCAGGCTAGGAGGCCGGTCGACCGGGTCGGTCGACCGCCAGAGAGCTTCTGCTCTCTAAAAATGGCCCCGGTCGACCGGCAGAGAGCTCTGCTCTCTGTTTCCAGTTTTCGGTCGACCGGCCGGTCGACCGGTGGCTCAACGGTCATAAAAATGACCGTTGGCCGGTCGACCGCCCGGTCGACCGGAAGGGCAATTTTGCCCTTTGCCAGACTGCCAACGGGCAGATTTGTTTGGGGCTATAAATACCCCATTCTTGAGCTGGTTTCTTACAAGTTTTTAGAGAGAAAAAATTCCCACCTTTACAAGTGTTTAACAGCAAGTTTTTAAAAGAGTTTTTTAGCCAAAAAGATTTATCTTTATTTGTTTTCAAGGGTTGAAAAATCAAAGAAAAATAGAGTATTTGGGATATTTGTTTTGTTCCTCATTTCTATCAAATTCTAGTTATTTTTCCAAGTATTTTTCTTTGTGATTTGATTTTCAAACACCTTGATTTCTCACACTTGAGCTATCATCTATCCTATCTATTAGGATCAATTTTTGTGAGAAAATTAGTTTGTGATTGTTGATACCACTAAGAGTTGTAAACCTTCCATACTTTGTGATATCTCTCTAGTGAGAGGTGATTGTGTTGATATCCCTCTAGTGAGAGGTGATTGCAAAAACACGGTCATCTTAACCTTCCATATGGGAAAGTTAAGGCCATCAAATTTGGGTGGGGTCTTAATACCTTCGGCCATCTTTACTAAAGTGTATGAGGATGAAATATGAAAAGAGTGATTAGCAATATAGGATCTCTCTAAGGATGTTAAGCTAAGAGCCTAGAGACCAAAGCTCTGATACCAATTGAAAAACACCTAGAGGGGGGGTGAATAGGTGTTAATGCTAATCTAATGCTCTTTTTAAATAAGTAAGTATGAATGATGCAAGCGGTCACTCAAAACAAGAAATTGAAGCTGAATTCCCCGTGAAGGGCTCTAGAACTTCTCCTCTTTGATTCCTCTAGATTATGAGTTGAGGTGCGTAATTGCTTTCTTGTTGAAATGAGTAAAGACCGAAAAAGCAAGTAAATGAAATGAGTGCAATAATTAAGTACAAGCAAGTGGTATCACAAGTAAGGAATGTAAAACAATAGAGAGCAAAAAGGAAACCAATCGCAAACACAAATAATTTATTTTGAGGTTCGAGCCACTGCTCTACGTTCCCGCCTTCACCACTATGAAGGATTTCCCCTAAATTCACAAAGAAAATTTTCACACATGAACCTTTACACCCAAGGGGATTACAATTGGTCTTCACAAGACCGAGTACCCAACTCCAACAAATCCAACCTTTACACAAGAGGGATCTCAACACAATGGAATACAAGTCACTTGGTGATCAAAAGACCACAAACTCTTGTTGGCCCAGAGGCCTTCCTCTCTAGTTTTGATGATGATTAACTCATGTAGTTATGTTTACTAATAATCTTGTGTTTCTAGTCTCAGATCATTTAACAAGATATTAGTTGGTGATTAGCTTCAACAAAGGAGTTTAGAAGCTTTTCATGGTGAATCCAGGGCCCAAGCATCAAGATCATACCTTGCCTAGTTCATGGATCACGGCGTTTTTTGACCGAGTCGACTTGAAGATGAAGATCATCAAGAAGACTTAGGTATCCATAGTTTAGTGAGTTTTAGATCCATATGTAAAGATAAGTTTAGTTGATATGCTCAAGTGCACATACACACACGTTTCATGTTTTGGATTTGGTTTTCATGAATAGTTTGATCAAAACAAGTTTACATGGTTTTTATGTATATTAGATGTGTTCGATATACATACATGCTTCATATCTTAAACAAACTTATTTTGATAGGTCTATTCATGAGTTTTAGGAAAAATCAGATTTACTATTGAGAAAAATCAAGTTTGATAAAATACAAGTTTTGGTTTTTGGTAAAAATGATAAGACAATTAGCTTCAACAAAGGAGTTTAGAAGCTTTTCATGGTGAATCCAGGGCCCAAGCATCAAGATCATACCTTGCCTAGCTCATGGATCACGGCGTTTTTGGACCGAGTCAACTTGAAGATGAAGATCATCAAGAAGACTTAGGTATCCATAGTTTAGTGAGTTTTAGATCCATATGTAAAGATAAGTTTAGTTGATATGCTCAAGTGCACATACACACACGTTTCATGTTTTGGATTTGGTTTTCATGAATAGTTTGATCAAAACAAGTTTACATGGTTTTTATGTATATTAGATGTGTTCGATATACATACATGCTTCATATCTTAAACAAACTTATTTTGATAGGTCTATTCATGAGTTTTAGGAAAAATCAGATTTCCTATTGAGAAAAATCAAGTTTGATAAAATACAAGTTTTGGTTTTTGGTAAAAATGATAAGACACAAAAATAGTTTATATTGCTTGATATTTGAGTTGAAATATTTATCACATGTTTATATATCAATGCAAAATGTTAAAACTATTTTTGGGGATTTTTAGAAAAGATAAAAGATTTATTAAAATATTTTTTTCCAGTTTTTCTGACCCTGTTCTGTGACTGACAGGCCAGGTCGGTCGACCGGAACGGTCGACCGCACCATGGGCCGGTAGACCCTTGCGGTCGACCGACGTGTACAGCCTTGTGCACGTCTGGCTGGCACATGGGCCGGTCGACCGCGCGGTCGACCGGATCTGAGAGCAGAGCTCTCTGTTTATTTCGGTCGACCGGGCGGTCGACCGGGTTTGCCCAACGGTCACATTTTTGACCGTTGGCGGTCGACCGGGCGGTCGACCGCTAGCCTGTCAGGCTGCCACATCAGCCTAACGGCTAGTTTCAGGGTTTGGCCTATATAAACCCCATTTGTTTGGGATTTTTAGCTAAGGATTTTGGCTAAGGCTATCTATCTATCCCATCTATTAGGATCTATTTTTGTGGGAAAATTAGTTTGTGGTTGTTGATACCACCAAGAGTTGTAAACCTTCCATACTTTGTGATATCCCTCCAGTGAGAGGTGATTGTGTTGATATCTCTCTAGTGAGAGGTGATTGTGGAAGTGGTGTTGGTATCCCTCTTAGTGAAGAGATGATTGTGGAGTTGTGGCTTTGAGCCTTATCCCTCTTGTGTGAGGTTGATATTTGTTTGGCTAAGTGTCTATCCCTCTAAGTGTAGAGGTGATTTGTGTTGTACCTTACCTCTAGTGAGAGGTTGTATTGTTGGAGAGAGGAGTTGTGTATCCCGGTTTGTATTTATCCAAATCCTCAGTGGGGGTTCCCTGTGTGGGAAGTCCTGTGTGGACGAGTTAGTGGAAATCCTTCTGTGTGAAGGTGGGGACGTAGAGCTAGGTGCTCGAACCTCGATACATATCTTTGTGTTTGCGTTTGATCCACTATCTCTAACTCTCTCTTATATTGTGCATTGCATCTTATTGTCATATCATATACATGCTTGGTTTGTTTGTGTGCCTCACTTGTGTTAAACCAAGAGAGCTTCATATAGCACCTCAACTCTTATTTAGAGGAATTCAGAGGAGATAGTCCAAAGCCCATCACCGGGAATTCGGCTACACTATTTGGTTACACTAAGTGTGTTGCAATTAGTTTTTAATTCCGCATTATTTGTCATTAGATTAGCCTTACACCTATTCACCTCCCTCTAGGTGCACTTTCATATACCTTGAAGCCTATTGGTTTTAATGATTTTCATGTTTATAAAGGAATTCCATATGAAGTTTTATTGCCTATTTCCATGATTATGTTTTTCACACAATTCTTGTACACTCACATTATTTGATGTTTTCTCATTAGTTTATTTTCATGAGTCTTATATGTGCATTATAGACCTTGAGTGTCAATTGTTGAGTGATTCTCATGTTTTCATGAATTTATTCATGTTTTATTCCTTATTTGAAGGATTTCGTACTAGTTTATAAAATTATAATAAAACTAGTTCGTATTCTTCATTTTGGTAGAGTTTTCAACTATGCTAAAATTATTTTCAAACATTTTTTTTGAAAACCCCTACCCATCAAAAGGGCGGTTGGATGGACGACCTTGCCTTGTATGCCTAATTGAAAATCTTTTAACATGTGCATGATAGGGTGATAGGTATGATTTATACACTTGATTCTTATCATATTTTCAATTGGTATCACAATTGATATTTTTATGTATACTCATATATGTTTTCTATATATGTATGCTTCAAACTTCAAATAATATCAATTTCGATTGGTATTTACATTCTCATACATATATATCTGATTAGATTGTGCTTACAATATTTATACATCTTAAAACACAAATTATGTTATGCTAAACTTGATTTACTCCGTAATGTCAATTATTTTTCAATTGGTATCTTATACAAGTTTATGCATTGTATTCATTAGTATTTCATAAAGGGAGAGAAAATTCATGTTTTACCTTTCAATCAATTTTTATTTTCTATTGGCATCTTACTCCCACTCTTTATGATGAATATGATATCTTTCAATTGGTATCATATTTTTTAATGGGTATCCTACGCTCCAAATGAAAAATATTTTAAATTGATATATACTAACATTTTCAATATTGGTATCAAGAATCTTAAATTGATAATATTCTCTATTTGGTATCTTTATTGCAAAATGATTTGTTTAACCAAATGTTGGTTATTGTTTTTAAATTGGTATCATGCTTCATTTTAAATTGGTATCGCTGTTTAAATGAACTATATTTACCTAAAAATTTAGTTTTTACTTTGAATTGGTATCAACTTACAATATATATACTTACAATTGGTATCAAAAGTACAAAACACTTTCAATTAGTATAAATATTTACAATTGGTATCAAAATCAAAATTTACAATATATATACTTCAATTGGTATCAAAACATACAATGTTTCTTTTTCTATTGGTATTAAAAGTTTACAAGATATTTTCAATTGGTATTTTTTTTAGTATCTTAAAAGTCTTTGTTTACTTTCAATTGATATATTCTCAATTGGTATAATAAAAGTGGTTTCAAAATGTTTTGATATGTATTGCTTATATGCAAGGGAAGCTTCACATCTTCTCCATATATAGATTCACGTTGAGTGTATCACATATTGAGGAGTTTGACCGCTCTTCTTTATATAATACACGTGTGTAGTAGGAGCTTCACATCTCCTTTTATACATTGTATATTATGCTTTATGTGGTTAGGGTTTAGTCATCTCTTTTCATATAAATGCATGTATGCAGGGGAGTTAACTTTACGTCGCTCCTCTTCATGAATGTATATAGCATATATAACTTTATTGTTTGTATTTAACATAAAGGGAGAGAAATATTATTTATGCCCTTTAGTGTTTGTTCTGTTATACCCCTTTGTTGATTAGTTGACAAAAAGGGGGAGAAATATTTTGGAGTTTTATATGCATGTTTATATACATGTTTAAGCATGTTTCAAAAGGAGGAGAGATATTTATTGTTTTATAGGGGGAGAGATATTTCTTGTTTTATATGCATGTTTTTCTATGCATGGTTATTTTTTGTCCTTGTTTTATATATGAATTGAGAAAATAGGAGAGAAAAGAATTTTACGCTTTTTTTTACATATGCATGTTTTTTTTTTCTCAATTGGTATTAGAGCATATATGTTTTGTTTATGCAAAAAGGGGAGAAATATTTGAAATTATTTATTTATGTTTATTTCCTCATTTATGCATATTTGTGTTGAGCATTCATTGAATATCTTTATGTTTATTGCTGTGCATGATTTACAGGGGAACTTCTATGAAGCTTAACTTTAATCCATACATATATAACTCCATGAGTTTTGTCATCATCAAAAAGGGGAGATTGTTGGCCCAGAGGACCTTCACTCTAGTTTTGATGATGATTAACTCATGTAGTTATAGTTTACTAATAATCTTGTGACATTTAGTTTCAGATATTTGATCAAGATATTAGTAGGTATTTAACTTCAACAAAGGAGTTTTGGACCTATCACATGATGATTCAAGAGCTCGTGCGTCAAGATCGCATCTAGCACTCGGTTGGAGTCAAGCTCGTTGGATCGTGTTTGGATCAAGTCGACTTGGAGAAGAAGTTCTACAAGAAGACCTCAGATTGTTTTATTTAGTTTGTTTAGATCTTGTGTAAAGATTAGATAGTGTTGATATGCTCAAGTTCACATACACATATAAGTTTTAATTTTATTGGTATTGATTTTTTCGGTTTAACCGATCTTGGTTTTCATGTCAAAAACATAGATATATATCTTTCTATGTATATTGGATTCTATCCATATACAACATGATTCAAAGTTGTTTCAATATCATGTTTTTGTATTTACATGAGTTTTGGAGGAAAAAAAGTTTTCCATTTCAAAAATCAAAGTTTGGAAAATACGGATTTTATATTTAAGCCAAATTTCAATATCACAAAAATAGTTCAAATTGTTTATAATATGTGTTGAATTTTAGTCACACATTTTTGTATTTCAAAGATCTTATAAGAACTTATTTTTGTGGAATTTATATGTATTTTATGGGATTTTTTAGAAGTTAAAAAGACTGAGTTTCAATCCCTAAAACTGTTTGTTCTGGCCTTCTGCCGGTCGACCAGACGGTCGACCGAGGCAGAAGCCGGTCGACCGGTCCCGTCGACCGACGTGCACAAAACGTGCATGGCAGCTTAGGCTGGAAGGCCGGTTGACCAACCCGGTCGACCGCCAGAGAGCTTTGCTCTCTGGATCTGGCCCCGGTCGATCGGGCGATCGACCGGCAGAGAGCCTCTGCTCTCTGTTTTCAGGCCTCGGTCTGCCGGCAGGTCGACCGACGGCACAACGGTCAGAAAAAAGGCCGTTGGCCGGTCGACCCGATGGTCGACCGGCAGCAGACTCAGCTGCTGATTTGGACCCAACGGCTAGTTTTTGAGAGGGCTTATAAATAGCCCCCTCTTGGACTGTTTTATATAAGAATTTCAAGAGCAAAATTTTCTATCTTTCAGCAAGTTTTTAAAAGAGTTTTTGTGCCAAAAGATTTGATCTTTATTTGTTTTTAAAGGGTTGGAAAATTTAAAGAAAAATAGAGTCTTTGGGAATTGGTTTTTGTTCTTCATTTCTATAGCCATCTAGAAGTTTTCCTAAGAGTTTTTCTTTGTGATTTTGATTTCTAAACTCTTTATATTCTCACACTTGAGCTATCTATCTATCCTATCTATTAGGATCTTGGTTTTGTGAGAAAGATTTGGTTTGTGACTTGTTGAGTCCACCAAGTGTTGTAACCTTCCTTGTATTTGTTGATATCCCTCTAGTGAGAGGTGATTGTGAAGGTTGTGTTGGTATCCCTCTAAGTGTAGAGGTGAATGAGGTTGAAGTTTGGCTAAAGTGCCTTGACCCTCTAGTGAGAGGTGGTTGTGATTGTGTGGCCTTGAGCCTAATCCCTCTAGTGAGAGGTTGATCGTTGGTTGGCTAAGTGTCCATCCCTCTAAGTGTAGAGGTGATAGTTGTTGTGCCTTGCCTCTTGTGTAGAGGTTATAATTGGAGAGAGGAGTTGTATACTCCTAGTTATATTTGCCCAAATCCTCAATGGAGGTTCCCTGTGTGGGAAGTCCTGCGTAGACGATTTAGTGAAAATCCTTCTGTGTGAAGGCGGGGATGTAGAGCTGGGTGCTCAAACCTCGAAACATATCTTTGTGTTTGTGTTTGATCCACTAACTCTGACTCTCTCTCTTATTTACCTTGCATTGATTCATATTGTTCGTATCATACTTATATGCTTGGTATTGTTTGTGTGTCATACTTGTGTTCAACCAAGAGAGTTTTACATAACACATCAACTCTTATTTAGAGGAATTTAGAGGAGATAGTCCAGAGCCCTTCACCAGGAATTCGGCTACACTCTTTGATTACACTAAGTGTGTTACAATTTATTTTTAATTCCGCATTATTTGTCATTAGATTAGCCATACTCCTATTCACCCCCCTCTAGGTGTACTTACATTTTGAACATCAAAGTTTTAAAAGAAAAATCAAGTTTTTACTTTCAAGTTTTCAAGTCTTAAAAATTCTCAATTTCAAATCAATTTCTGCAAGTTTTAAGTTTTCAAGTCCATTCTTTTCAACTGAATTTTCTCTCACAAAAACTTCTTCAACTTCATTTCTCCACTCAAAAATCTAGGAAGTTGTAATGAGAAGTTTGTGATTTTTGTGGTCACCAAGAGCTGTAAACTTCATTGGCTTTGTGCTCCTCTTGAGCAGAGGATTGAAAATTGGAGTTGCGTACTCTGAGTCTTGTGTAGACCATTGTAGTTTTGGTTCCTTTGTGGTGATTCTTGATGGATAGTGAAAATTCTTCACGCGGTGAAGGCAAGGACATAGATCAAGTTGCTCGAACCTCGAAATAAACTCCTTGTGTTTGCGATTATTTTTCTCTCACTCTTGTTTCTACTTCTATTGCTCTATTTGTTCTCATACTTCTTCTTTACATACTTGCAATAATATTGTATTTGTGTCAGTGTTCTAAAAAACGTTTTAAGCGGCCGCTTAAGCGTTTTCGGCCTAAATCCGAAAGCTTTTTGAAGAAATCGCTTGATTTAATCGTTCGAGCGTTTAAAGCGATTACGCACCAATTAAGCGGTAATCGCTTTACAAAAAACGTTTGATTAAACGTTCAAATGGCCTATTTATTGAATGGATTCAAATTGGATCCATTTAAATTTCTGAACCCGAACCCGACCCAATACTTGGGGGGTATAAATTGCATCTAAGTTGAGAAATTAAGGCTCGAGCCCTAAATCAGTCCCGATCGTGAATTTCTCTCCCCTCTCCCCTGCGACGACGACCTCTCCCCTGCGACGACGACTGCGACGACGACCTCTCCCCTGGACGACGACCTCTCCCCTCGGCGAGATCTCCCCCTGCAGTCTTCTCCCTGCGACGACGACTGCGACGACGAGATCTCCCCAGCCATCCAGGCCACGCAATCCATTGGCGCAGCAGCGCCAACCAGCAACAGCAGTCAGCGACCAGATTCGCAGCAGCAATTCGAGGCCGAGTTCTCCTCCGCGCAGCCCCGGATCTCTCCTTCCAGCGCTCCCCTGCAGTCCAACCGCGAGGACAGCCAACAACAGCTGCAACAGCAGCACAACAGCAGCCGCAACGGCGACTCGGCATCGTCAGGCAGCGAACGACAACCCCCTAAGTGAGTGTTTCTCTCTCCCTCTCTCTTTATTCATTAAGTGATCATAGTCATGTTGTGTATGTGATATAATTTGATGTGTTATATGATTTTATGTGGAGATCAATAAGTATGGATGCGGATCGTCATCCCCTTTGTTTTACATGTTGAATGTATAGAGATATGACATGCATATTTGTATATCTTTTATGTTGGAGCCCTATGTATACCATATGGGTGTTTGGATCATTAGTGTAGACAATGTAGGTTGGAGTGTACGAGTGTATTGAAGAGAATATGGGAAGAGGAGTGGAGTATCTCAGAATTTAGTGCCCAGGCAGAGGCTGATTAGTCGACTAATACATGTTATTAGTTGACTAATAGCTCTGTTAGTCGACTAATAGTTTCCCCTAGTCGACTTAATTTGCCTTCCAGGAAATGTTGGAATCTCTGTATTTTCTCTGCTGGTCGACTTGATCTCTTTAGTAGTCGACTAATAGTCTTAGTAGTCGACTACACCTTGCCCCTAGTCGACTAATAGGTTGTCCTGGAGATTGGATACTCTCTGTATCTCTGTCAGTCGACTTGCCCTTCTTGTGTAGTCGACTTGGCCTTGTGTAGTCGACTTGGTCCACCATGTTAGTCGACTAACTCTTCTCTAGTCGACTTGCTTCTTACCTCTAGTCGACTAATGCCTGTCTGACTGCTATGTATGGACATCTTATGGACTGTAGACTTTACCCATGAGTTATGTATTGGTTATTGATGGATGTACATTAATTTTGTAGACAATGTCCCTGCTTTGAAAATAAACAGTTTACTAATTTAGTATTTCTTTTAGAGAATGTCCACACTTTAATTTAATATATCCTTTTTTAAATCAAGAACTGTTACGAGTTAAAATATCATTTTTTAAATTCAAGTATTATGAGCCATAATATATCATTTTTGTTGTGACTAGTGGTCACTAGAAGAGTGAAGTACTGCATACTGAGAGCTTGTCATTAAATTTGTTGTTTGCACATGTTCACGCTTCACACATGACAAAGTTAATTACATATGCAGCCTTTGACAATGTCATTACATATACAGGCTTTTACAATGTGTAGATTTTTTTGGAAGTAGCACAAGACAAAATTGAGTTGGTTTTTTCCTTGCCAAAGTCCTGCAACAAATACAAAATTTCAATTAGTGGAATAATAATAGAATGAATAAAAATGCACAAAATAAGCCATATAATGCACAAAAATGATAATATGTGTAGAATGAATAAAATTTCAATTATTTCAATTATTTTATGTTATTATCTTGATGTGTTTGATTTTTTTATTTTGTGTTGTGTGAATGAATTTGGATATAGGAACATGTCTTCTTCGGCATCTAATGCAAGTGTCAGTGTTAGTGGCTCACGTTCAAGTGGGCAACCAAGTGCATCAAGTGAAGATATTCCACCGAAGCCATCGGGCTCTACTGATATTGGGTGGAATTATGGAAAACTTGTTAAGAAAAATTCTTATAATGAAGTGAAGTGCAATAAATGTCACAAAATTGTCAAAGGAGGAATTTACAGGTTTAAGCAACATGTTGCTGGGATAGGAGGGGATGTTAAAGCTTGTGTGATGCAGACCGATGAAGACAGAAAGATAGTTAGGGAAATTTTGTCTGGACCCCAGAAGAAGAAAATAGAAAAGAAGAAGGCTGAGAATGAAATTCGAGAAGAGGTGCGCATTTCGGCAGAAAAAGAGTCAATGGATACAGAACTCGTCGTTGAAAAGAGGCCTCGTGTAGTTGGTCCATTAAACACGGTCGTGGCTAGTGGAAAGTGGAAGCAAACATCAATCAATGAAGCCGAGAAGAGAAAATACAAGGAGTTGGCTCATGATCATTGCGCCATGTGGGCTTATGCTAAAGGCATTCCTTTTAATGCCTTTGATGATGAAGAATTTGATTTATTTTGCGAGTGTGTTGGTCACCATGGACCTGGGTACAAGGGACCGAGCCAGTACCAGTTTAGAGTGCCTCTTTTGAACAAGGCATACAAGAAGATTGATGAAGATATGGGACAGGCTAAAGAATTGTGGGATGAATATGGATGCAGCATTCTAACTGATGGGTGGACAGATAGGAAGCATAGGAGTGTAATGAACTTGTGTGTTCATTGTAAGACAGGCACACATTTTCTTAAGTCTATTGAAGACTCGGCCAATGCACACACAGGAGAGTATATCTTCAATTGGGTGGAGAAGTGTATTCAGGAGGTTGGAGAAAATCGTGTGCTGTAAGTGGTGACAGATAATCATCCTTCTAATATGGCGGCGAAGAACATGTTGAAGATTACTCGACCTAATATTTTTTAGAGTAGCTGTGCAGCCCACACAATTGATCTTATGTTGGAGGCTATTGGAAAGCTTCCAAAGTACAAGTTGGTGATTGAGAAGGCTAGATCGCTCACGGTCTTTCTTTATGCACATCATAGCACTCTCGCATTGATGCGTGAATTCACTAATAGACGAGATCTTGTTCGGCCGGGGATTACTAGATTTGCCACCACCTTTCTTAGCTTGAGTAGTCTTGTGGACAAGAAGTCACAGTTGGCTGCTATGGTGTCTTCAACTAAGTGGGATGATAACAGGTGGTCGAAGACAGAGAAGGGGAGAGCGACTAAGGCTACAATTTATTCTGATATCTTTTGGACCAATGCAAGGGAGCTTTTGAAGATGTACACTCCTCTTTTCAAATTGTTAAGAATTGTCGATGCCGATCGAAGGCCCTCCATGGTTTTTGTGTATGGTATGCTTGAAGATGCCAAGAATGAAGTTCAAGCTGCTTGCAATAGGAAAGAGTCTACCTATCGGCCGATAATTGATATAATTGAGAAAGAATCTAGAGGAAGACTTGATAGCACACTTCATTTGGCTGCCTACTACTTGAATCCCTATTATTATTATAGGGATAGGACAGTCCAAGACAGTTCACGTGTGATTACTGCACTTATGAGTTGTATTAATGTGTTTTACCACGATGAGGACATTCAGGATAAAATTGGTTCAAGTGAGGTCATTTCGTACAAGATGAAGGAGGGACTTATGGGAAGTGGAATGGCGGAAAGGTACCACAAGAGTTTTAATGGCACAGACAATTTTAATCCAGGTAATCTCGAGGTATAAAATCACTAATCATGAATTTTTTTTTAAATTTTCAAGTTACTAAATTAGTGTGATATATTTCATTAACAGCACATTGGTGGAGTTTCTATGGAGGGGATATCCCCTACCTTCGAAAGATGGCAATCAAAATTCTAAGTTTGACCACCAGCTCATCAGGATGTGAGAGAAATTTTAGTGTGTTTGAGGGGGTAAATATACTAAGACTAAGATTTATATTAGTTTCATTCATTTAAATATGAAGTTTCTTAATTCTTTTTGATCTAATTGATTTTTAACAATATGTCATTGTATGATATACTGAAATTTGTAGATACATACTAAGAAGAGGAATAGACTGGATTCCAAAAGGTTGAATGATCTTGTTTTTATGCAATTCAACAAAAAAATGACACGAAGGAGAACTGCAAAGAAGAGGAATGGGCAAGAGTATAAGGATGTTCTTGTAGGTGAAGATGATTCAAGAGCATTACATTAGAAGAGCACATTCGTTAGAGAGAGAGAACAATGAGGAAGAAGAGATCTTCCCTGGTTTCTGGCCTTACATTGGATCTTGTTGCAGCGGCAAGTGGGGCTAATGAAGATCATATTAGAAGGAGCAACAGAATTGCAGGGAAAAGAGCTGCAGATAGGAGTGCACAAGAGGGCTCGTCTAGTGCGGTACTTGATGACATTTCCGAGGGTAATGAAGATGGAGAAAATTTGGGAGAAGATGATTGTGTTGACATTGAAGACTTTGTAGATAGTTCTGAGGAGTCAGATCCCGATATTCGCTATGAAGATGATGATGAGGAATGAGGATGAGTAGATGGAGTTGGAGATGAGCTATTTATGTTATTTGAATATCAAAAACTTGTCTTTATCTTTTGGATTTGGATGTAAAAGACTAATGACTTATGTTATCTTTTTGTGATTATGATCTTGGACTTGATATTTTGTGATTATGTACTTATGTGATTTGCTAATACTTATTTCTAACTTTGTTTTTTCGTTTCATTAAGTTTTTTTGGTAATTTGTATATTTGAACTTTGATAGATTAATCGTCTAATAGATCCTCTTCTTTAACTATTTACAGATAATTATTTGCACTCGGAAGGAATTTGCTGGTTCATCATTTAACCCATCATACCACGAGCAAAAAAGATAAGTCCTCTAACTTTTTAATTTCCTCTTAGTACTAGCAATTAATTTTTCAAGTTATGTTTGCTATATATTTTATGTTTTTTTGAAAGTTTATAGAATTTATATTTGCATGTTTTAAGTATTATAATATTATTATATATTAAAATAATAATAAAACGTGTAATCCGTTTAATCACCGTTTAAACCGTTTAGGCATTATGCGCTCCCGGACCGCGCGCGTACTAAAACTGCTTTCTAGAACATTGATTTGTGTTACTATATGGCTCTATATCTATTGAGTGTTGGATTATCGATTTTTCCTCATTTAACTAAGAAGACAATTGTGCATCTCAACTCTTATTTAAGAGAAATTAAGAGGAGAAATTCTAGAGTCCTTAATTGAGAATCCGGCTTCACTTTTTATTTTGAGTTGAACGTTTTGGTTGTTTGCTTAAATTGTTACATTCCACATTTTGTTAGCATTATTATCTATTCACCCCCTTAATGTGACTTTCAGACCCAACCCAAACCGAGGAGATGTTGCTCGAACCCAAATCCAACCCAACTTTAACCCAATCTTTTCCAACCAAATCAAACTGACTTTAATTTTTATGTTCAAGTCGGGATCTTGTTCAGTTCGGCAAGTCCGTTATGGGTCTCGTTAGCTTAGTTTGGATTAGATTGTCTAATAAATATAAAAACTCGTATAACATGTTGAATAAATTTTTAAAAAAACATATCATAAATTTAATACTGAAGTATACAATAATATAATCTAATATAGTCATACATATACAATTAAAATATTTAATAGACTTAACAAAAGAATTTTGGTCCGGTTGCCTAAAGGGCTAACTCGAACCCAATCAAAAAATATTTTACGTTGACAGTTTTCAACCCGTTCTCAATCCAACCCAACAAATGTGTTGCCCATCCTGTTAAAAATTTGGGTTGGTCGCGGGTTGGGTTTCGATTAATCTAACCTATTTGCACCCCTACTTGAGAAGAGAGTTGGTAAGACATATCGTTTATGAGTTCAAACCATGTACTGTTAAAGAAACTACCTCTCCTATATTAGTAGAGAGTAGGAGAGGGGCCAACAAAATTTATGAAAATATATGTGTTGCCTTTGATACAGCTGATGTATGTAGTATTGTTAGCGATGATTTTAAAATTAAATTTTGATTTATTAAAAAGTTTACATAAAATTTTTAATGACAACATGAATTTTATAGTTTCCAACTTGAAAAAATTGCTACATCAAGATTCTAGACTACTTTTTTGAGATCAGTTTTATATACAAATCCTCATTTACAATGAAAAAGATTGAACCATTTATAATTCTTCATGTATTCATCATTAATTGCTAGTAATTGTAATAACAATTTTTAACATTGTTACATATTCACCATGTGGATTGCTCTGCATGTGTATGTATTTGTTTATTGGGTTATTTAGATATATGCCTCCAAATCTTTAGTATTTAAATTTTACTCTCCAAATCATTGATATTTGATATTACCCTTCAAATCTCCATCTTAAAAGTTTACCTCTTTTTTAGAATAAAAAGAGAATATTTCGAGTTGATTCCATCAACTTGCCTATTTTTTTTAAATGACTAAATTATCTTTATTTAAATAATTAAACATTATATCCTAACTTAAGCACAAAGACTCATGTCTTTTCTCATAATTCTCTTCCTTCTATTCATTTAACATTAAAAACTCAAATCTCCCTAAACAAATTGATAAAAGACCAAAAAAATAGAGAATATTTGGAGCAATTATATGTTTTAGGGGATTTCGCGCGTGCACCTGAGATAGAGAGAGAGAGAGAATAAAGAGGAGGGACAATAACTTTGGATTTAATAAAATTTTGATTAGGTCATATAGAAACAATGAAGAAAGAAGGAGAATGACATTAAAGGTAAAACATTCTAATTTTAATTAAAATCTAGCTGGAGGGGTAAATTATTAAAATCTAAAAGATTTCAAGGCTAAATTTCTAATATCAAAGATTTGGGGGATAATTCTAAACACTAAAGAGTTGAGGGTACATGTCTAAATAACCCATGTTTATTTTAATTGAAGGAGATTATATAATTTATAGTGAGATAAAAAATTGCAATTATCTAATTATATATCACTTATTGGTATAAATGTTGTATTAATATTATTACTATTATTATTTAGTTTAGTATTATTCAAAACAAAGACGAAGCATGAATAGAAAAAGAAGAGTATAGGGACTTGTATTCTCCACCCTTTTCATCATGGTAGGAAAAAAAATTATTCAAAAATATTAAATTAGTTGAAGAAATTAAATTATAATAAAAAAATAAAATAAAAATATAACAATAAATAGAAGTTTTCTTTCTTTGAGTAAGAAGCAACAGATAGAAGTTAATCTTCAACGTATTAATTAAGAGGAGAAATTTCGGGTTTGGGTTCGGGTTCGCGTCTACTACTTATCCAGAAAAGGCTGGGCCAGATATTCCTCAATTAGCCCCACATCGGCAAGCGTTTAAGAAATATATAGGAATTGTCTCCTCTTCGGAGACATCCGCTAAAATTGGAACAATGCAGAGAAGTTTAGCAATTTTTTTTCCTTCCCGATTCTTCTCCCGTTGAAAGTAATTTCTCCCCCCATTCAGGTAAATTTCTTTTCTTTTTTTGATGTTGTGGGAAATAAATCCTAGATCCGAAACCCCAAGTTTGGAAATGGGAGCGCTTTGAAATTCATCCCCTTTTCCACCAAAATAGTCTTGTTAGGTTTGGAATTAACATTTGTTTCACAAGCAATTGCATCTAGAAATGAATGGATACACTCGAGCTTGCAATGAATCTGTTCCTGTACAACAAGCTAATTTGCACTGATTTGTGATTTTTTATTATTGGGACGGATCAACTAGAAATAATAATTAGTTTTTTTTTGTTGCATACGTTTCGATTAATTTGGGGGTGTCAAAATTTAGCTCTAATATTTTTTTGGCATTAGTTTCTTAAGCAAATGCTATACAATTTTGTTAGTTGATCTTCCAGCTGACTTTATGTCTCTTGTTGCCTGAATTAATCTCTAGTGTACTCATAAGGTGTGTTTTGCATCTTGTTTATGTCAGTTCTGTAATTATGTTGATGAGCTTTACTGAGTTATGCTTCGTAATCTTCTTCTTCTTCTTCTTCCAATCTTTTGCTGGGGCTGGGGGTGAGGGGTTAGGAATGGCTTCCATCAGCACACATTATGTAATTTTTTCCTATAGTGGAGCCTGCGAAGGCCAATGAGCTGGTTGTGTCTTGTGCATAAAGCGAGATGTTTGGGATTTCCAGAAATGGCTGTTTTACCTCTAACAAGAGAGGTATTGCCCAGACTTCTGCTCTCGACTGTGATTTTGACAATTGACATAGGTGTTCGTCTATGAAATGCATTTCAATGTCTTTGGTGCTCCCAGCTCAACTGTTAGGAGAGGATCTTGTTATTTTTATCCCACATCTTCTAGGGTCCCTTTTAGTCTAGAAGAATTTTGGAAGGTCGTTCCTTCATTGAACAAACTTAAAATTTAAAACCAGTCTGATAAATTTTACCCAAATGTGCACCGTTTACGTTTGATGTTTAAGCCTCTCCATGCCCATATTATTTATTTGCAAAAGACATGCCAGTGTTTCTAATTATAAGCATGGAAGTTCTTTTATGAAACCCTGCCATGAAGGAGACACATCAGACATGATATTTCTTTCTTGTCATTGCTATTCCATGTGTTCTTTTCAGAATTTGCTTTGTGTCAGCATGTACATGTCCTTGCTTCATAGGTTTTAAATGGTTAGCATCAGGTTAACTACCTGGTGTAAACTTTGGCTAGTCTTTCTAGGCAATCTTTTTAATTAAGAGTGCTTGGTGTATAATTTGGAAGGACTTAATGGTATGATATTTTGTAATAATTAATGCTTTCATTTTCATTTCGCTACACACAACAATGCTTTTATCCCATTTTTTGTCAAATACATGTATTCTTTTTCCATTTAGCTTCATTAAGGGCATGTTTTGTGCTGAGTTAATAGTTATGGTGTCCTTTTCTACTACCGCAATCCATATTTGTGTATTTACAATTCTGTTCCTTGTCTCTCAATCGACTACTATCCATTCACTCCTACCTAGTGCCCTTTTTTTATTTCTTTTTGAGATAAACGGTGGATAGCTAGTACACTATTGAACTCTCTCTTGCAGATTCAAACCATCTTAACCAATTCTCACTTGTTTTATCCTTTTGTTGCATATTCTGATTAACTATTTAGACTAGGATTACACTTTATTATGCGCATTTAACAAACCTGGTTTGATAATGAGTTATAATTGCCGATAGATTTTTGTGAAGACAAGCTGAACTTGAAGAACTAAAAGTCACAAAGATATTCACTTTGAGGTTTATCACTTTATCTTGGTGAATGGTAGTGAGCATGGTATAAAATCTTGGTATAGTACCGGTATCATTATAAGTGAATGGTTTATAGGATCCAAATTATCAATATCGGATGTTAATATCGGCCATATCGAAAATACCGACCCCTTTATTGGCCAATATCATAGGGTTAATATCCTATTGTATACCTTAAATTCGTATATTGTGTTGCCAATACCGGAGTCGACCGATATTTGACACCATGTTAGCGAAGGCATCTTGTTTTCATGTGTTGGCTTCTGGAGAGTTAAGTGGAAGAATTATTTTTTTAAATCATTATCTGACATCTAGTAAATGTTAGAAACCAAAATGATTATGAGCATTCAAGTTTTGGCATAAGTGGGTCATTTATTCTAATCTAGATCTCTGACATGATAGCTATTTCTGGTTCAGTTATTTTGTGGAGTCTCTAGCAAGAACATTTTAAATCAAATAGGACATTTTTACCATTGCTTAGAAGAGAAAATCTGTTGCAAGACCCTTTTAGTTTTGATAGGTCTATAGATCCTTTTCAGTCGTGGTTCGAGAATTGGATTTCCTGTCGGCTGTGTGGCGGTTGTTTCTCTTATTGTCCATGAAATTGAGTTATGAGCTTTGTGCAGGGTTGAATGGCAGTTGATATCTTCACATTCAAGAGTTTGTGGGCAGAGTGTAATTGATATAGCTGTCTAACGTGTTGAGTACCATCAATCTGTTGGCTTGCTGATGCAGTAGGTATATCAAGGGAGGTATTTAAACTCGAACACATCTATAAATCTATATTCTACGCGAGGTTAAGTCTTCTGCATTTTGATGGTGTGTATAGGAAGAGACAAGCTAATGCTTAAGTTGTTTTGAGATAATTTCCTTCTTGTTGACCCCTTGCTACTATTGATGTATTGGGTCTAGTTCATGAAAGATTGTAATTTCCTGTTCTAGCACGTTTAAAGGAAAAAAAAAGAAGAGAAGAAGGTAGAAATACACTAATGAAGAAGGTAGAAAATACAACAATGAACTACTATATTTGTACTGTGACATTCTATAATGTATATGTAATGAACATGTGATTCAGTATGGATATGTTGTAGATTATTGCATTAGGACTCGTTAAAATGAAGTATGAGTGAAAAAGTAATGATGTATTTGATGAAGCTTCAACCTTACTATCGTAAGTTCTAGGTTACCATCCTAATAAGGGGATTACCATATGTGATTTACTTTGGAATGAAAATGCATGACACATTCATCAGTAAAGGCACATTTAAACCTAAAAGCATGACATGTTTTCTTGACAGGCATAAAGAGAGAACTAAAATTTTATTTCTGCTAACAAGGGATGTGAATCAGATCTCTCAGAAAGATCTCTCACATGTAGTGTTTTGAGTTTGAAGGAGTATGGACAGGTTTTTCTTGATTGGAAAAGGAGAGCCTTTTATGTCTATTACAAGTGGCTCAAGAATGCTGGTGCCAAGTGCAACATTTTACACCTTGCCCTCAAAGAGAGGATCTGAAAAAATATTATACAAGGCATATCAGTCCTTTCAATAGAACTTCAATGGATGAATGGCGATATCAATACACGCTTGGCCTTGTTCAAGAATATGGATTGGCAAATGAGGTGCAATCATAATCATTTGAGCCTTTTCAAATCAAAATGGGGTTTCTATGGAGCAAGATCCCATGGAAGATTCAATAAAGTTTTGACATGCCATCTGATGCCAACCCTCTCTTACCTCCAAATCCTTGGCCAATAAAACTGCAGACTATAAGGGCTTGTCATATACTCAAAATATTAAAAAACTAGTTGGTATCCTCCAAATTCTCCTACAGCAGGAAAATATGTAGAATAAAGGGAAATATGATCGATTTGTATGCAGAAAGCACACGTGAAGTCAAGAATCTAACACAACACATTCCTAGACTTAGAGACGAGACAATCAGTAAAGTTTGTTGTCAATGACCATTTTGTGCGTTTCCTGCCATTAGCTTGGCTAGTAAGTCGACTTTGTTTGGTTTCTTTTGTTAGACCTTATGGTTAACTGATTTGGCGTGCAAATCATAGGGCTATGAGATAGCCTGATCAAACTTTCTTTTTTTAAGCCTCATTCTGGAGGCAACCAGATTGTTTCAGCCAATGGTGAGGAACAGGACAAGGCTTGAAATATCATCCGATATCATTATTTTGGCCCGATACCGATATGACCCGATATAACCGAAAAGATGCCCGACATTGCATATATGTGAGACGAAACGGATGTTATTGCCAATTTTGATACCAAAATCTAATGATTGATATTGATATTAATCCCGAGATTTCACAATATTAATACGGCATTGTAGCACTGATAATTTAAGTTTATACATAGTACCCTAGTTAGTAACTAATCTTATTTTAGTTGGTCAACTTGTGATTATAGTGATACTATTTCCTATTGTCATAGGATCATTGCAGTGGACGATGAAAAGGTGGGCCATAAGAATGGATGTCTTTCGACCTTGGAGGTTGAGAAAACATGTTCTCTGAAGTCACAAAGTTGTTCACAGTCACGGTCCTTTACTTTTCATTCAAATAGTACTTGGCTATTGTATTAGTATCTTGGTCATCCTCGTTTTAATAGACTTAAAGTTTTATTTTATTTCAACTTGAAATGTTTAGGAAATTAATAATTTTGCAATCACTGGTAAAAGCATGGATTATATGTCCAATAAGTAAAAGCAGGATATTATCTCTTTCCAGTCAACTAATTCATCTATTATGGCAGTTTGAGATGATCGGGGACCTGCACCACTATTATTGAGACTTTGATTTCGGCATTTTGTGTTATTCATTGATGATTATACTCAACAAACTTAGGATGTTTCCCTATTTTAAAATATTTTGAACCAAACTACTCAAATTTCTACACAAATTTCTTCCCCTTGGATTCAGGCTAGAACATATTAGTGAGAAATTTAGAAATAACCAAGGCATTAACGGGATTTTGTCTCAGTTTCTTGTCCTGGTACTCTTGTCCTTCTGGTTGGCAGGGCAGGAAACCTTCTCATCTTACTAATGGTTGGAACCGTATTGTAGGATTTTTTGGTTCTTTCTCCTCAGTGGAGGCGGCTGTTGACCTCCTGTTTCTCTACTGCCGTGTATCTGAACAACCACCTTCATGTACATATTTTGTGTAACATCTCTCCAGGTTAAAAATTATCCTGTCTACCTTCACACATTTATGATACATATCCCAGAAAGCATGATCATTTCATATTGAGTCAGTGTCCATGACATTCATGTATTGACACCTTGCAAATATGAGTAAGATACTATTTCAGTAGAATCTAAACACCATAAGAGAGGTATTGGATTGGAATTTTAGATTTCTTAGATTGATTTCACAACTAGACTTGAAGTTATGGATTGAACTCAATAAAACATGATCTGATCAGTATGGACCTTTATAGTTTGGGAATATGGGTGCACCTTTATGGCTTGAGCCCCTCCCCGTAATTGAACCATAGCCTCTCCCATTGGGTGCACTTCCAAATTACTATTGTAGCAAGCACCTCTCTGTTATATAGTAGTATCCTTAAGTATTGTTTCTGTACTTATATCTTCTATCGGACAATGCATTTTACCTATTATTATGAGAGTAGGCTGGTGCATATAGTCATGGCTCATGAGTCACATCCCTTGATCAAGTGAAGTGTGACTGTACTTACTGCAAAAATTTCATCATTGGACTTGTGACAAAGCTAAGAGATAGAAAAAAAGAAAGCTATAAAACCTATCTTGATGCCTGTAACATAGCTGCTTCATAGTCTTCTTAAACAGTGGGCTACCTACCTGTCACTGTTGTAACTGAAAGAGGACGTATCCGACAACACGTGGTTTCACTAGCAGTGTCTGTTAGCATAGACGACGTTGCTAACTGACTGGTGGAATTGCTATAACATTACCAAGAATAGCCACTCCTCTTTCTCTATAAAACTCCTGTCAATTTCTTCTCGGCCAACCCATCAGTTGAACAGAAAGAACTAGCTTTTGGAGTGCTACTAATTATCTTTTTCTTTCTTTGGCCCATTGGTTCTTCAAATTTCCGAACTTTTCTTTGCAAGTAAGTTAACATTTCTGTTGTTTCCTTGCATTTTTTGAATGACAAAACAGTGATTTTAGCTTTGCAATAAAGATTGTTTAGTGATGCATTAGGATGTTTAAGATTATTACTTGAGATAATCACTTAAAAAATCCCGCAATTTATTTCTGAATTAATAACTAGATGTCAAGTTCTCTATAATTATAGCTTTCCTGAATTGCCTCCCCGGTGTTGATAATTTATTAAACACTATTTTATTCTTATCTGAGAAATTTTCTTTGTTTCTTTTTTTCCCCCCATGCTTTGCAGAATTAATTTACACGATCATGAGTTCTACTTTCGGAGGACACATAACTGATTCCAAGAGAGGGTGTGGGGAACTTCTGAGGCTTGCTTGTTTCGTGAGTTACACAGATACCTGTTTTTAAGTTTATCAAGCTGCTACCATATTATTTTTATATTATAAGAGAAGGCTAAAGCCAAATAGTTGGGATTTGGCTTTGTGATTAATTATGTTTATTTTACTTTGCTAGGTGTTTCATGCTTAATGCTGAGTTTCTTCGTAGAGAATGGAATGCAATGATTTCTAAATTTGTATTTTAATTGAATTCATAATATTTAATAACTGGCCTCAAGGCATATAGAAGAGAATCCCAAATATGCGTTATCTGCCTTGGACTATGGCTGCTTTACTGCTGTTCTATCTGCTGTTTGCGACATTTAGAAGTTATTTGTTGTTTTTTGGAATGATGACATAAAAATCAAGTTGCATGTGTAAAACACTTTCTTTCCTGGAAAATAAAATGTCATTGGTATGCTAATAGAATACATTGCTACACTGGACTGTAGTCACTTAAGGTCTTGATCATCCTAAACAAGGACTAGCAGGGTAGGGAGAGGACCAATGTTGTCACCGCTTCCTAATCCTAGATTTAGTAATAATCAATCCACCTTAAGATCCTATATTTGTTGGATTACAATACCCTTCCAGACACACTCCAATTTGCTAGGATACTGATAAGGTTTTCCAGTGACATGTTTGCTTGAGAATATTTATATCCTCATACAATTTCCAGAAAACCAGAATTCTGTGCAAGTTCTCCAACTGTAAGATCCTTCTATTGCTCCCTTGCCATATGCGCCAAATAGCTGCATTGAACGTCAACTTTGCTAGAATAGTTTCCTTTTTCCTTTGCTTAAACCTGCTCTGGATTACTGGTGCTTCAGTAAGCAAATCAGCTAATCCAGCCCAAGCTTAAATTTGCAAAGAGCCATGTATGAAGAATATGCAATCTCTTGTTTCTGCAGCACTTACATTCGAAATGCTTCTTATTCCTGATCCACCGTTAGCCTTAGGCCTAGACAAAGACAAAGCATCCCAACTCTATGCATACATGCATCCTACCCTTCTGTAGGAAATTAGCTTCAATAAGTTCCAACTCTCTGCAAACTGATAGGGGAAGTTGAATGATTGCTGCCAGCCGGATAAGAAATTGGATGTAAATGTTTTGGTGAGCTCTGCTCTCCCAGCACAGAGAGCAGAAGAAATCCATAGCCAGCACAAAAATATATGGAGATAAAGGATCTCTGTCTGGTACCCCTGTTGCTGCTGAAGAAGCCACCTGGGCTTCCATTAATCATGCAAAGAAGATAGAAATTCCTCCACCCAGCCTATTCACTTAACAGTTAAGTTCATACAATGCATCATGAAATATGTGAATTCTCTGTTAATGCTGTCAAATGGCTTGTGAAGATCAAGCTTTATACATGCCCTGGCAGTAGCTAATTTCTTGTTGAAGTCCCTTATCAGCTTATGTCAAGCAAAGCGCAATCAGATATTTGCCTCCCTCTGAGAAAGGCACTTTGGTTTGGAAAGATTAGTTCACCAACCACTTGTTTAATCCTATTAGACTTCAGGGATGAATTTTTTTATCACTTTACAACATGAAATTAGCCTGAAATTAGATAAATAAGATGCATTAGTAATTTTGGATACTAAAGTAATATAAGTGTGGTTTGCCTTTCTTAATAGCCTTCCATATTTAAAGAAGTGTTTTACACTCGATATAACATCTCCACCTACCAAATGCCTGTTCTTTTGTAAGAAACAAGCGTTGAACCAGTTGGTTTTCTGAATGTATGTGAAGACCGCTTTTTTAATCTCTTTTTTATCTCTTGATCAATAACTTCTCTTATCAACCAGTTCTTAGCTAACTGAGTTAGCTTTTTGTTTACAACTAATCTTGGGAAGGTAATCCAATACGAGTCTTGATTGAAGAGCCTTTTGAAATATTCAGGAAGTGTTGCTTTAAGTCCACCTGTGTACTGCATTTCCATCCTCATTAACAATGTGTTTTCTACAATCTCTGGCCCGCTCATGCTTTATAGCTGATTAAAAGAACTCCCCCAATTGAAGCCAAAGCTCTCTGCTTTGTTGCCTATACGCGTTCTCCTGAAAACTTAGCCATTTCTCCAACTCTTCTATCAGCTTGAATTCTTCTTTGTGCCAGGATAAATCAGTAGGAGCAGTAGATAATTCCTTTATCCTGTGACTTCAGATTAGTTTTAGCATTCTGCAATTTCTTCACAAGAATGAATAAAGGTCCACCTGACACTGATATGCTCCTTCCCTCTTCTAAAGCCTCTTTGAAACCATCACATTCCAGTCAATAATTAAAGAATTTGAATGGTCTTGAACCACTATTAGTGCTAGGTAGAAAGTATATCAGCATTGGACTATGATCATTTTTATATTGACCTGGGGAGAATTTCAAGCCATGCTTGATTGCAATATACCCAATCCATTCTTCCAAAAGTGATAATAACTTGTAAATCCCCTAGAATTAGTAGTCACGAAAGTTAATTTGCTGATCAAATTTACTAGAACATGTCCAAAAAATCCAAATCCTTATTGAGAAAATCCATAATTGTTGCAGCTATTTGACCCATCAGGATGCTTTTCACCACTCTGTAAACCATAATAGGCTGGAGGAGGTTTTTTTTTTTTTTTTTTGCTTGGCTTTTCCGGCCTTTGATTTTTATTTTGATTGGCAACCCAAACCGAGGAGATGTTGCCCGAACCCGAATCCAACCCAACTTTAACCCAATCTTCTCAGACCGAACTCAAACCGACTTTAATTTTTATGTTCAAGTCGGGATCATGTTCAGTTCGGGCAAGTCCGTTACGGGTCTCATTAGCTTAGTTTGGATTGGATTGTCTAATAAATGTAAAAACTCGTATAAAGTGTTGAATAAATTAAAAAAAAAACATATCATAAATTTAATACTAAAGTATACAATAATATAATCTAATATAGTCATACATATACAATTAAAATATTTAATATACTTAACAAAAGAATTTGGGTCCGGTTGCCTAAAGGGTTAACTCGAACCCAATCAAAAAATATTTAACGTTGACATTTTTCAACCCGTGCCCAATCCAACCCAACAAATGTGTTGCCCATCCTGTTAAAAATTTGGGTTGGTCACGAGTTGGGTTTCGATTAATCTAACCCATTTGCACCCCTACTTGAGAAGAGAGTTGGTAAGACATATCATTTATGATAAGGAGTCACAAGTTCAAACTATGTATTATTAGAGAAACTACCTCTCCTACATTAGTAGAAAATGGGAAAGGGGCCAACAAAATTTATGAAAATATATGTGTTGTCTTTGATACGGCTGATGTATGTAGTATTGTTAGCGATGATTTTAAAATTAAATTTTGATTTATTAAAAAGTTTACATGAAAGTTTTAATGACAACACGAATTTTATAGTTTCCAACTTGGAAAAATTGCTACATCAAGATTCTAGACTACTTTTTTGAGACCAGTTTTATATACAAATTCTCATATACAATGAAAAAGATTGAATCATTTATAATTCTTCATGTATTCATCATTAATTATTAATAATTGTAATAACAATTTTTAACATTGTTACATATTCACCATGCAGATTGCTCTGCATGTGTGTGTATTTGTTTATTGGGTTATTTAGATATATGTCTCCAAATCTTTAGTATTTAAATTTTACCCTCCAAATCATTGATATTTGATATTACCCTTCAAATCTCCATCTTAAAAGTTTACCTCTTTTTTAGAATAAAAAGAATATTTCGGGTTGATTCCATCAACTTGCCTTTTTTTTAAATGACTAAATTATCTTTATTTAAATGATTAAACATTATATCCTTACTTAAGCACATAGACTCATGTCCTTTCTCATAATTCTCTTCCTACTATTCATTTAACATTAAAAACTAAAATCTCCCTAAACAAATTGATAAAAGTACCAAAAAAATTGGAGAAAATTTGGAGCAATTTTATGTTTTAGGGGATTTCGCGCGCGCACGTGTGTGAGAGAGAATAAAGAGGAGGGACAATTACTTTGGATTTAATAAAATTTTGATTAGGTCATATAGAAACAAATGAAGAAAGAAGGAGAATGACATTAAAGGTAAAACATTTTAATTTTAATTAAAATCTAGCTGGAGGGGTAAATTATTAAAATCTATAAGATTTCAAGGCTAAATTTCTAATATCAAAGATTTGGGGGATAAATTTCTAAATATTAAAGAGTTGAGGGGTACATGTCTAAATAACCCTTGTTTATTTTGGTTGAGGAGACTATAATTTCTAGTGAAATAAAAAAACTGCAATTATCTAATTATATATCACTTATTGGTATAAATCTTGTATTAATATTATTACTATTATTATTTAGTTTAGTACTATTCAAAACAAAGAAGAAGCATGAATAGAAAAAGAAGAGTGTAGGGACTTGTATTCTCTATCCTTTTCATCATGGTAGGAAAAAAAATTATTCAAAATTATTAAATCAATTGAAGAAATTAAATTATAACAAAAAATAAAAATATAATAACAAATAGAAGTTTTCTTTCTTTGAGTAAGAAGCAACAGATAGAAGTTAATCTTCAACACATTAATTAAGAGGAGAAATTATAGTGTTCAAGTTCGGGTTCAGGTCTGCTACTATCCAGAAAAGGCTGGGCTTTAATTAAGAGGAGAAATTATAGTGTTCAAGCTCGGGTTTGGGTCTGCTACTATCCAGAAAAGGCTGGGCATATCCTTTCTTTTTTACTACAATTATTATTACGTTATTGGTTTCTATTTGTAATTTTGTATGTCAAACTTTCCTAAATGATCTTTTACTATTAGCTGGTATTTGCAAGGGGTGCAAATTTCTCCAAGAATTTTTACTTAATTTTTTATCATGCATGAAATGTCTTGTCATGCTTTTGTTTACTCCTTAAGTATTTTGCACTATAGCTTTAAATTTCTTTCTTCGTTTTCCACCAACCTCACAATATTTTCCATTGTCCTTTATGGTGTTTTGATTGTCAGTATTTTGATAAAACTAACATGATATGAGAGATGTGTACCTTGAAGAGTGTACAAAGTGTGAAACATAATTTTGATTTAATAATTAAGTCAAACAGGAAGTGGTTTGGTTGAGTTTAATTGTCTTACAACAGACACAAAAACAAAACTTGTCTAATAAACTTACTGGACATTTTGAATAATAACCTATTAAGTGCCTCACATACCGACTCCCCCTTTCCTGGTCCTACTGTGAATGAAAGAGAATGAGGAGGTGAAGTACATGTGGAGGGAGGTGAATGGCTACATATCCTTCCCTCTTTCTAGTTCTCATCTTCTCTTCTTACATCTTCTGCGCTTGCTAATTCTACACTTGAGAGAGAGAGAGAGAGTGCTCTGCTCTGGTAATTTATTTATAAGAATATGTAGATTCTGATTCCTAATCGAACAAGGATTCATTCATTTATTCATTTGATTGATTCCTAATCGTATTTGGTAACTAGTTACTGCCTTGTTTGAAATAGAGCAACAACTAGCACTTAATTAATAATTTGCGTTTTGCTAGTCCATGTAAGATTAAGATTAATTATTAGGCTCCAAACTGATCCGAACCCTTTTAGGAAACAAACTAAGACCAATTTTGAATTAGGGTCTCATGAGCATACATGATAATAATAATTGTATTAATGCTAAACTACATATCGTAATTCTATGCATTATGTTTTATTATCCTAGTTAGCCATTACTTCTATCAAATTAAAAGAAAAAATTGTATCATCCTAGGTATTGGAGTTGTACGGTTAGTTTGGTGGTAAGAAATTAAGAATTCAAATTATGGGATTTTTTTTGGGCATTGTAGTTTCATAAGGAATCTTTTTGGAATATTTTGCTACATCCCCCTACTTTGCTTCATAATTAGAAAAAACCCAACGTCATAATCACTACAGCCTCATTCTATTCAGCAAAAACTGAGTCCTCTCAACCACTACTTGTTTATATATTTTCATTTTCTATTTTATCATTCTCCATTCCACGTGATGTTGCTCACTCTTCAACCTTGACCCTGAAGCAGAATAATTCGCGGCTGGACTCCTGCTTTTTTTATTTGGGATCGACCTTTTTACAGATCTCGTTTTGTTTGTGCTTGCGATGAGTTTTGTGAGGACTGACTGAGAAATTGGGCATATTGTGAGGAGTATGATCCCAGTACGATCCAGCGTATGTGCACGCGTATGGGGAGTGTGGCATGACCCAATTAATCAACAATAGGCTTGGGAGGAGTTAGGATAATATACTACTCAACCTCTCATTTCTCATCCAATGTGGGACTAAAAATCAAGGCCAAATGGAGAGAAACTCAAGTTTTCCCTCCACAATTCATAACCCAACAAAGTATCAAAAATTGCAATAACAAATTTTTGACATTGTTACTCTAAAAGAAATGAAAAAACCATTGTTATATATCCACTGTGCATACTGCAATGTATTCATTTCTATTCTGATTTACAAAGACTTTATATAAATTCTAAAATAAATACTGCAATTATCTAATTATTTATCAGTAATTCATATAAATATTAGTATTAATATTAGTATTCAATGTTTTTACCTATTAATGCAGCGTGGGGGACTTACCCAACCGTTTTATCTCACTATGTAATGTTATTATTGTTGTTGTTATTTTATTATTTTGATACAGAACAAAAAAAAGAAGAATAGACAGAACAAAGAAGAGTGAATGGACTTGCATTCCCATCCTTTTCACCATGATAAAAGGAAAGGAAAAAAGATTGTTCAAAAAAACATAACGTATAGAAAGGTTTCAATTTTTTTGGGGTGGTGGGTGTGTTTTTTTTTTGGGGGGGGGGGGTTGGGGGTTGTAGAAGTAAGTATTAGTTAAAAAAAAAAACTATAGTGTTCAAAGTTCAGATTCGGATATAGTTCTATCCAGAAGAGCTTGGGCCACCACTTAAAAACTAGCTCCTCAATTAGTACCACATTGGGAAGAATGTAAAAGTATGAAGCTTCTTATAAGAAGCCCATCCTTACTAGAGTGTCTCTTCGGAGACATCTGATAAAATTGGAACGATACAGAGAAGATTATCATGGTCCCTGCATAAGGATGACACGAACAAATCGAGAAATGATCCAAATTTTTTTCCTTCCCCAATTTTCTCCTGTTGATGATAGTTTCTTCCCTGATTCAGGTATTTTCTTTTCTTTTTTTTTATGGGAAAAAAATCCTAGATCCAAAACCCTAAGTTCGGAAATGGGAATGCCTTGAAATGCATCCCCTTTTGCACCAAATTTTTTTTATTAGGTTTAGAATTAATATTCGCTTCACAAGCAATTGCATCTAGAAATGAATGGGTACACTTGAGCTTGCAATGTATCTATTCATGTACAAAAAGCTAAATTTTGCTGAAATTGTGATTTTTGATTATCTGAGGGGTTAATTAAAACAAATAATTAGTTTTTTGTTTACTTTTGCATTATTATGGCTGTGTAAAAATTTAGCTCTGTTATAGTTTGTCACAATATCAGTTCGGTAAGCAAATGGTCTACAATTTTGTTATAATTTCTTCCTGCTATCATTTTGAGTTTTGTTACACTGACTTTATGTTTCTGTTGCCAAATTTCTAGTGTACTATAAATTGTGTTTTGCAACTTGTTTATTTCAGTTTTGCATGTTGATAAGTTTTTGATGGGGATCCTTGTCATGGGAATCCTTGCGCTGTGTTAGTATGCTTCGTAATCTTCTTTTCTTCCTGTTTTGGCTGGGCCTGGGGGTGAGGGGTTAGGAGTGGCTTCCAATCGTCGCACATTATTTAAGTTTCTCGAATAGTGAAGAACAATGAGCTGGTTGTGTCTTGTTCATAAAGCGAGATGTTTAATATTTTCAGAAATGGCTGTTGTACCTCTAACAGGAGAGATATTGCCCAGACTTCTACTCTTTTGAATACCCAGATGCTCTTTTGACTGTAATTTTTGACGATTGAGATAGATATGTGTCTGTCTATGAAATGCATTTGAATGTCTTTGGGGCTCCCAGCTCAAATATTACAAGCAAACTGCAAATCTCACCTTTCATCCCACATTTTCTAGGTTCCTTTTTAGTCTAGAAGAAATTTGGAAGGTCGTCCCATCATTAAACAAGCTTAAAATTAATGACCAGTTGGAGGTTTCATTTATTTTGCAAAGGACTCGTCGTTTTTTCAGATTATGAGCATGAAAATTCTATTATGAAGCCCTACCATGAAGGATGCACATACTTGGCATGTTATTTTTTACTTTGTCATTGCTATTCCATGTTTATTTTTTAGAATTTACTGTCTTCAGCGTGTAGATGTCTTGCTTTTTTGGTTTTAAATGGGTAGCATCAGGTTAACTATCTGGTGTAAACTTTGGCTAGTCTTTCCAAACAACCAATTTAATTGGGAATTTAATTTCATATCTTGTGTAGAATTTTGTAAGGACTTAGCGGTATGAGATTTTGAGATAATTATTGCTTTAATTTTCTTTTTGCTGCATTCAACATTATTGTTATCATATTCTTTATCCATTTAGCTTCTTTAATGGCCATTTTTTTGTTGAATTAATAATTATGGTATCTGTTTCTACTGCCTCAATCTATGTTTGTGTATGTATAACCGGTTCATAGTATCCACTGTTTTAAATATCGGCTGATATACTGGTATATCGGCCAAGATACCGGTATTTTATCCAAAACGATACGATAAGTATAAAATTTTACCGAATATCATTTTGGACCGATATGGGCCGATGTATCTCCACGTGGTCGATATGTCGGCCGATATCCGAGATGAAAATATCTGATATATCGTCACGTGAGACTTTTAAGGAGTTTTTACAAACGCATTTGAGAAGCTTTCACAAAAAATAAGTATCCCCTATGAGTATATAATCCTAAAGTTGTTTTAAATAGTTTCATATGATTCATGTAGGCAATCACATGTATATTCTTCGTTCAGTATAACGTCTGATTTGACGCCCGGTATTTAGTACCATATCGCGATATATCACCCGGTATTTGATATCCGGTTTATAATTTTGCCAAGCAATATATCGCCGATATCCGATATTTAAAACACTGATTGATCTCCATCAACTAGTATCTAATAGCTCCTAGCTAGTGCATATTGAACTCCATCTTGCAGATAAAAACCATCTTAACCAATTCTCACTTATTTTATCCTTTTGCTGCATACTCTGAATACCCTTTCCACTCTGGTAACATCTTATTATGCACATTTAACAAGCCTGGGTTTGTAATGATTTGTAATTATGGATAGTTTTGTGTGGAAGACAAGCTGAACTTGAAGAATTAACAATCGTAAAGATGTGCACTTTGGGTTTCTCTTGGTGATGATGAGTATTATTGTCGTGACCATGGTTTAAAATCTCAATATTGGTATCAGCAAAGGTTTTTAGTACCAATATTATGAATATTGGCCAAATCGGCATATAATATCGGCCACCAATATCGGCTGATATCATAGGGTTAATATTGTATTGGGTACCTCAAAACACGATACTGGGTTGCTGATATACATCAGAATCGACCAATATTTCAATTATTTTAGTGAGGTATCTTGTTTTTATGTATTAGCTCCCACCAGTTAAGTGGAAGAATTAATTTTTAAAAATCGCTTTCTGACATGTTGTTAATGTTACAGCCAAAATTATCAGAGTCAAATTGTGGCTTAAGTGGGTTACTTTCCCCCCCCTAATCTTGATCTTTGACATGCCAACTAATCTTGATTGAGTTCTTTTGTGGAATTTCTTGCAAGAACATCTTAAATCAAATATGAAATTGTTTACAGGATAGAAAATCTGTTGCAAGAACTTTTTAATTCTGATGAGTTTGTAGATCCTTTTCAGCTGTGGTTCCGGAGCTGGATTTGGTACAAGGATGACATAGGACACATTGTCTTTCCCAGCTGTGGGGGTTGATTCTCTTATTGTCCATGAAAGTGAGTTATGGGACTTGTGAGAGAGGTGGACCGGTTGTTGATTACTTCACACTCAAGAATTTGAGTTTCCCAACTCAAATATGACAAACAATCTTATCATTCGTCCCACATCGTCTAGGGTCTCTCTTAGTCTAGAAGTAATTTGAAAGGTTGTTCCATCATAACAAGCTTAAAATTTATGGCCAGTTGGAGGTTTCTTTTCGCACACGTGCGCCTTATAGGTTTGATGTTAAGCCTTTTTAGTATCCATATCCATATCAATTATTTTGCAAAAGACGTGTCATTGTTTCAAATTATGAGCATGGGAAGTTCTATTATGAAGCCCTACCATGAAGGATACACATATCATACATGTTATATTTGCTTTGTCATTGCTATTCCATGTGTACTTTTTAGAATTTCTTTCTTCAGTTTATATGTCTTACAGCAGACACAAAACCAAAACTTGTCTAATAAATTTACTGGACATTTTGAATTATAACCTATCAAGTGCCTCATACACCAGCCCCCCCCCCCCAAAGGTCCTACTGTGAATGAAAGAGAATGAGAAGGTGAAGTACATGTGGAGGGAGGTGAACGGCTATATATCATTCCCTCCTTTCTAGTTCTCATTTTCTATGGTCATTCAATCAATTATTTTTACTCTGTTTCACTTTGGAGATTATTTTCTTTTTCATGTTGGATATTAGGATTCTTTCTTTTCTCCAAATAAATTAGAGGCAAGAATGTGTGTACATATATCAATATTACGTATAAAATAAAGAAATTTGTGAGAGATGGTCCTGCGTATACATGTAAAGAAATAGCTCAAGAATTATTGAGTTCTATTCTAATTAGTACTTGCATTCCTGATGCTTGTAAAGAAATAACTTATATTCTGATTAGTTCTTTCATTCAATAACTTGTATTCTGATTAGTTCTTTCATTCCTTATTAGGTTCTTTTGGCCAGTGATGATATTGACAGAGCAGGCTCTTTTGGATCAAGCCAGTTCCGAAGGAATTCAGTTGATATCCAGCTCTTTAATACAATTATAAAACGAGCAAATCTGAAGGTACTAATGCAGTTGAAATTTACCTGATTCATTATATGCAATTATGCATTTGTAATCTTATACACAAACTGAAAGTTTAGCCGTTTCCTGATTGCATTAGGACCGAATTGAACATAGCTGCTACATAAGTAGCAGTTGATAAGTAATCCACAACAAGAAACAATAACAAAATAAAGTAACTAAATGACTGACTGAGCAACATCAAGCTCCAATTAGTCAATCTCAAGTACTTGTTGTACTTCAATGCGACCACCACCTAACTAGAGAACTGTATTCTCATGCTTGGGCCGTGTTGTGATAAATCTGTTGATGCGATTGCGACACCCACGCTGCTGCAGCTTCTTCTGATGGTTGTTATGCTGCTGCAGCTTCTTTCGCACCGACATCGGCAAATCTTGGAGCTTGATCATCTTAATCTTGCGGCACTTCTTTCTCCTTTCCTCTTCCTCGTAGCCTTGTCGAAGTTTCCTCTTGGCCAACTCTAGCTTATCTCTGTACTCATCTGTGTCCTCAGCCTCAGCCGGTTGATGATCTTTATCTTGATGATGTTGAGTACTAGTAATAGTGCAAGGAGGTGGAGAGTGTTTTGGCGCAAAAGGCAAAGGATTGCAGGGGAGTGGGACAAGTGCTGCTGCTGCTTCCTGAGGCTTTTCATTGTTCGGTGTTGACATTGCAGGTTTAATCTTGATTCGTATCTTCATCTTCTTTGGAAGATGATTAGTCTGATCATCATTGATTGCTTTTAGTTCTTCTTGACCAGATGAAGGCAAGAAGCTGGGGCCTTGTTGGATGATCTTCTTGGTAGCAATATTAACGGCATCAGCAGTAGTATAAATCGCCGCCTCCTTAAATTCTTGTTCTAATTGTGTCAATGGAACTGCAGGGACCCTGAGGCGAAGAGGAGGAGAAGAAAGGTCCTCCTCAGTTGAAGCTGAAGCTTTGGGACTTGCTGCATCCTGAGGCATTGATTGTGACATTGGTTTGATTATTATTCGAATCTTTCTTTTCTTTGGGAGATGTTCATCTTTGTCAACTACATTTGTAGTAGTATTTGCCTCGTTTATTATTTCTTTCTCTGATTGTGTCGATGGATGTACTGCAGGGACACCACAAGAAGCTGAAGCTGAAACTGTCGGACTTGCATCCAATTGCTCCAAAAGAAGTTTCCACCTGTTGGTGAGAAGACGGACAATGTCGACGATGGCTTCTGCAGCAGGGGCATCTGCAGTGAGGTCCATGAACTGCACCAACCTTAGCGACTCAAGGAGACGCTGTTGCTGATGCAAGTCGTCGTCGTCGAGCAAACGCTTGATGCTCCTCACGACATTGTGATGATCATTGCGAAGGAGTTGCTGCTGTAGATCAAGATCATCATTGCCATTGCTCTTGAATCCTGGCCTGCTCATTTTCTCTTCTTACACCTTCTGCGCTTGCTAATTCTACACTTCACTTGTGTGAGAGAGCGAGACAGAGAGAGAGCGAGACAGAGAGAGAGAGAGAATTAATTGAATGTGTATTATCTCTAGGGTTTATTTATTTATACGAATTTGTAGATTATGATTCCTAATCGACCAAGGACTCATTGATTGATTGATTGATTATAAGGGAGTCCTCATTTGGTAACTAATTAGTTGCTGCTGCTTGTTTTAGCAGCTGGCGCCGCCTAATTAATTTTCGATTTTCGATTTGGATTCAGATTAATTTTAGGAAATCGGATCCATTTTAGGTAACAAATTAAGACAAACTTTGAATGAGGGTTTGACTCGAGTCGGTTGTCAGTCTCGTGAAGCATAATCCCATCATCTTCTACATACATGATCTCTACTTGTCATAATTCTATGCGTTATATGCTTAGCCATTACAATTGCTATATTTCTTATTTTGTTATATTATTACTTCCTTTTTTTAATATAATATTACTTAATCATACAAATTATATGATATATCATAATTATCGGTTAACAATTAATTGATAAATTTTAACTAACAACTACTAGTCATTCTTTCAGTTCTAAGCAAATAACTAATAATCAAATATAATAAAGAATCATTCGATTATTAATTAATTGTTGGTTCATGCGAATCTCATAGTACCCATCTTGAAAATGTCCACTGCCAAAATTGCTAATCCCTAAAACAGACTATGTAATCTTAAAACTGACTATAATAAACTTTTTTCAATTAAGTCATAAGTATTGGTACCTGCAATTTGGTTGGAGGCAAAAGAGCTGTGATCGCATGAAGCTGAGATCGAAAAATGTTCTTCACACTACTACATACATGTGGATGCAATATAGAGTTCAGTCTATAGAAAGAAAGGAGCTACGATCAGAAAACCAGGCTGTCTTCCCATAATGGTCAAAATTTGACACTCACAAGATGATGAAATATGTCCTAGTAACTAAAAGTCTCTGTAAGAAAATATAGAATATATGTAAGAAAATAGAATGTTTAAAGTATAGAATGTAAAATTGATGCTCAAGAAGTCATACACAAAAATACAAGTTTTCAAACTACAAGTTTTCACATCTAGTTTTTTTTCGTTTTAGTATTCTACAAGGTTGGTGTTTGATGCACATCTCATATCTTTTTCAAAATAATATATCATGTTTCTATCATGTATCCCATAACCTATATATTACAAATCACTTTTCAAACCATTACAAAATATTTAAAAATGAGTTTAATTTCAAAATATACCTGAAAATAGGTACCGGTCGGTCAACGGAGCCTCATTGCCAGTTTGTGCATGCTATGCACGTTTATCGGGTAACCGATTGGTCGACCGGCAAACCTAGCAGTCGACTAGGCGGTCGACCGACTGACACATGTTTTGTCTCGGTTGAGATCGGTCAACCGGGCAATCGACTGAAATCAATGGATAGTTCAAAATTTGAACGATCGGTTGTCCGACCGGTCAACCCAAGTTCTGTCAGAAATACAATAACAACTAGTTTTTAGAATATGGGGTTTCTAACTTATTCTCCGACGAGTATTTTTTTCCTCTTTGGACCTAATCTCTTTTCTAAGATCTTGACAAGCTTGTACAAAAGAGAGTCGAAGAAGCAAGAATTCCACACACGGCAGACTCAGAGTCATCACCACCGATGCATCCAACTCCCCTTCTCCAAGGTCATATTGGAATATGAATTTTCAAGAAGTTCGCGATTCTGACCTTTGATTGCTACTCCGGTCAGAGAGACTCAGTCCAACATCTCTGGGGTATCAGGATAAGATGGTGATCCATGCCAGAAATGATTCCATCTTATGCCAGATCTTCCCCTCCAGCTTGAAGGTAGTAGTCTCTGATTGGTTCTATTCTCTTCCGCCAAGGTCAATCCACAACTTTGAGAATCTCACCAAGTTGTTCCTCTCTTAGTACTCCTCTTGCCAGGAGTTTAAGAAGAACAACTATCATCTCCTCTTCGTCAAGATGAGGCCCTCCAACAGCATTAAGATGTACATTAGCTACTTATAGAATCAGCTACCCAAAGTACACAGCTGCAGCGAGGACACCTTTGCTCTTGCATTCATCAGCAAGTTACGGCTCACCCACCCACTGTACAAGCATCTGGTGCAGTATAACGTCCTGGACATGCGGAACCAAGCTAAGGGATTGAGCGTGAATCTACCAGCATCAGTAGGGATGTTGGTATGGCTCTAGATCACGAAGCCATTGGACGAAGTCCTATACTGAGCCCAAACATATATCCAATTGGAGGAAGCAATTGATGGGGAGCGGGGAAGCGAACGACGCCGGCTAGCTCTCGTTCTAGCGCCAACGACCTGGAGGGAAGGAAAGTATTCAAATCCACGAGCATAGCACTCGAATCCATGAGCAAAGGATAGCAACTCGAATCCACGAGCAATAAAGGAGATAAACTCAAATTTTATTGACCAAAGTTGAATAATTGTTGAATACAAAAACAAAGATACAATGGCCTTTTATAGGCTTACAAAAGAACACTACTCCTACTAGAAAAATATAATCTATTGCTAAAAGAAAATAAAAGGGATTAAAAGAGTCTTAATTCATTTAGAAAAACTAATTCTAATCCTAAGAGAATAAGATAAAATTAAACTTAAAAGAATTTCTTTAGGTTTCCTAATTAAAGAAGTCTTCAATCCTTGTCCCTTCAGGAATCCAACTGGAAGTCAATCTGAAAATCTAATTTTCTAGATATGCTGAACACGAGCGTCAGTCGAAGGCCAGTTGATCGTTCTTCACTTGTGTCAGTCGACCAGGAAGTCGACCGACTGTAAAATTCAACTCTACATTGTTTGATTGGTTGACCGAGCGGTCGATCGTTAGCAATTCTGTAGTCCTCTGTATTTGGCCGGTCAACCAGGGTCAACCGCAGCCAAAACTTGATCTTCAGTTGGTCGACCGGGCGGTCAACCGAGAACTGTGCCTGGCCTGCTGTTAAATCTTGATCTGTTGCTATTACCTTGGCTTCCTACATCAGTCCCCCCTCTTTAAAGGAACTCGTCCTCGAGTTCCAATCAATCAAATGATGAATGGTGTCATCTTTAGCAAACTCCTTCCGCATAAAAGGATCTTCGAAGAATATGATGCCATGGTGGTTTAAACTCTTCCAACAATGGTCTCATCTTCTCGAAAATCTCAGCAGTTAGATAGTATTGATATGCTCAAGTTCACATACACACACAAGTTTTAATTTTATTGGTTTTGGTTTTTCGGTTTAACGATCTTGGTTTTCATGTCAAAAACATAGATATATATCTTTCTATGTATATTGAATTCTATCCATATACAACATGCTTCAAAGTTGATTCAATATCATGTTTTTGTATTTACATGAGTTTTGGAGAAAAAAAGTTTTCCATTTCAAAAATCAAAGTTTGGAAAATACGGATTTTGTATTTAAGCCAAATTTCAATATCACAAAAATAGTTCAAATTGTTTATAATATGTGTTGAATTTTAGTCACACATATTTGTATTTCAAAGATCTTATAAGAATTTATTTTTGTGGAATTTATGTGTATTTTATGGGATTTTTTAGAAGTTAAAAAGACCGAGTTTCAATCCCTAAAACTGTTTGTTCTGGCCTTTTGCCGGTCGATCGGACGGTCGATCGAGGCAGAAGTCAGTCGACCGGTCCCGTCGACCGACGTGCACAAAACGTGCATGGCAGCTTAGGCTGGAAGGTCGGTCGACCGACCCGGTCGACTGCCAGAGAGCTTTGCTCTCTGGATCTGGCCCCAGTCGACCGGGTGGTCGACCGGCAGAGAGCCTCTGCTCTCTGTTTTCAGGCCTCGGTCTACCGGTCGGTCGACTGACGGCACAACGGTCAGAAAAAAGACCGTTGGCCGGTCGACCCGACGGTCGATCGGCAGCAAACTCAGCTGCTGATTTGGACCCAACGGCTAGTTTTTGAGAGGGCTTATAAATAACCCCCTCTTGGACTGTTTTATATAAGAATTTCAAGAGAAAAATTTCTATCTTTCAGCAAGTTTTTAAAAGAGTTTTTGTGCTAAAAGATTTGATCTTTATTTGTTTTTAAAGGGTTGAAAAATTAAAGAAAAATAGAGTCTTTGGGAATTGGTTTTTGTTCTTCATTTCTCTAGCCATCTAGAAGTTTTCCCAAGAGTTTTTCTTTATGATTTTGATTTTCAAACTCTTTATATTCTCACACTTGAGCTATCTATCTATCCTATCTATTAGGATCTTGGTTTTGTGAGAAAGATTTGGTTTGTGGTTTGTTGAGACCACCAAGTATTGTAACCTTCCTTGTATTTGTTGATATCCCTCTAATGAGAGGTGATTGTGAAGGCTGTGTTGGTACCCCTCTAAGTGTAGAGGTGATTGAGGTTGAAGTTTGGCTAAGTGCCTTGACCCTCTAGTGAGAGATGGTTGTGATTGTATGGCCTTGAGCCTAATCCCTCTAATGAGAGGTTGATCGTTGTTTGGCTAAGTGTTCATCCCTCTAAGTGTAGAGGTGATAGTTGTTGTGTCTTGCCTCTTGTGTAGAGGTTATAATTGTTGGAGAGAGGAGATGTATACTCCTAGTTATATTTACCCAAATCCTCAGTGGAGGTTCACTGTGTGGGAAGTCCTGTGTGGACGATTTAGTAGAAATCCTTCTGTGTGAAGGCGGGGACGTAGAGCTGGGTGCTCGAACCTCGAAACATATCTTTGTGTTTGTGTTTGATCCACTAACTCTAACTCTCTCTTATTTACCTTGCATTGATTCATATTGTTCATATCATACTTATATGCTTGATATTGTTTGTGTGTCATACTTGTGTTCAACCAAGAGAGCTTTACATAGCACCTCAACTCTTATTTAGAGGAATTTAGCGGAGATAGTCCAGAGCCCTTCACCAGGAATTTGGCTACACTCTTTGGTTACACTAAGTGTGTTGCAATTTATTTTTAATTCCGCATTATTTGTCATTAGATTAGCCATATACCTATTCACCTCCCCTCTAGGTGTACTTACATTTTGAACATCAAAGTTTTAAAAGAAAAATCAAGTTTTTACTTTCAAGTTTTCAAGTCTCAAAAATTCTCAATTTCAAATCAATTTCTGCAAGTTTTAAGTTTTCAAGTCTATTCTTTTCAACTGAATTTTCTCTTACAAAAACTTCTTCAACTTCATTTCTCCACTCAAAAATCTAGGAAGTTGTAATGAGAAGTTTGTGATTTTTGTGGTCACCAAGAGCTGTAAACTTCATTGGCTTTGTGCTATCTCTTGAGCAGAGGATTGAAAATTGGAGTTGTGTACTCCGACTCTTGTGTAGACCATTGTAGTTTTGGTTCCTTTGTGGTGATTCTTGATGGATAGTGAAAATCCTTCACGCGGTGAAAGCAAGGACATAGAGCAAGTTGCTCGAACCTCGAAATAAACTCCTTGTGTTTGCGATTGTTTTCCTCTCACTCTTGCTTCTACTTCTATTGCTCTATTTGTTCTCATACTTCTTCTTTACATACTTGCAATAATATTGTATTTGTGTTACTATATAGCTCTATATCTATTGAGTGTTGGATTATCGATTTTTCCTCATCTAGCTAAGAAGACAATTGTGCACCTCAACTCTTATTTAAGAGAAATTAAAAGGAGAAATTTTAGAGCCCTTAATTGAGAATCCGGCTTCACTTCTTATTTTGAGTTGAACGTTTTGATTGTTTGCTTAAATTGTTGCATTCCACATTTTGTTAGCATTATCCTCTATTCACCCCTTAATGTGACTTTCAGACCCAACCCAAACCGAGGAGATGTTGCTCGAACCCGAATCCAACCCAACTTTAACCCAATCTTTTCCATCCAAATTAAACTGACTTTAATTTTTATGTTCAAGTCGGGATCATGTTCAGTTCGGCAAGTTCGTTATGGGTCTCGTTAGCTTAGTTTGGATTAGATTGTCTAATAAATATAAAAACTTGTATAACATGTTGAATAAATTTTTAAAAAACATATCATAAATTTAATACTAAAGTCTACAATAATATAATCTAATATAGTCATACATATACAATTAAAATATTTAAAATACTTAACAAAAGAATTTGGCTCCGGTTGCCTAAAGGGCTAACTCGAACCCAATCAAAAAATATTTAACGTTGACATTTTTCAACCCGTTCTCAATCCAACCCAACAAATGTGTTGCCCATCCTGTTTAAAATTTGGGTTGGTCACGGGTTGGGTTCCGATTAATCTAACCTATTTGCACCCCTACTTGAGAAGAGAGTTGGTAAGACATATCGTTTATGAGTTCAAACCATGTATTGTTAGAGAAACTACCTCTCCTATATTAGTAGAGAGTAGGAGAGGGGCCAACAAAATTTATGAAAATACATGTGTTGCCTTTGATACAGCTGATGTATGTAGTATTGTTAGCGATGATTTTAAAATTAAATTTTGATTTATTAAAAAGTTTACATGAAATTTTTAATGACAACACGAATTTTATAGTTTCCAACTTGAAAAAATTGCTACATCAAGATTCTAGACTACTTTTTTGAGATCAGTTTTATATACAAATCCTCATTTATAATGAAAAAGATTGAATCATTTATAATTCTTCATGTATTCATCATTAATTACTAGTAATTGTAATAACAATTTTTAACATTATTACAGATTCACCATGCGGATTGCTCTGCATGTGTGTGTATTTGTTTATTGGGTTATTTAGATATATGCCTTCAAATCTTTAGTATTTAAATTTTACCCTCCAAATCATTGATATTTGATATTACCCTTCAAATCTCCATCTTAAAAGTTTACCTCTTTTTTAGAATAAAAAGAGAATATTTCAAGTTGATTCCATCAACTTGCCTATTTTTTTTAAATGACTAAATTATCTTTATTTAAATAATTAAACATTATATCCTAACTTAAGCACAAAGACTCATGTCTTTTCTCATAATTCTCTTCCTTCTATTCATTTAACATTAAAAACTCAAATCTCCCTAAACAAATTGATAAAAGACCAAAAAAATAGAGAATATTTGGAGCAATTGTATGTTTTAGGGGATTTCGCGCACGCACCTCTGTGTGTAAGAGAGAGAGAGAGAGAGAGAGAGAGAGAGAGATAAAGAGGAGGGACAATAACTTTGGATTTAATAAAATTTTGATTAGGTCATATAGAAACAATGAAGAAAGAAGGAGAATGACATTAAAGGTAAAACATTCTAATTTTAATTAAAATCTAGCTGGAGGGGTAAATTATTAAAATCTAAAAGATTTCAAGGCTAAATTTCTAATATCAAAGATTTGGGGGATAAATTCTAGATACTAAAGAGTTGAGGGGTACATGTCTAAATAACCCATGTTTATTTTGATTGAAGGAGACTATATAATTTCTAGTGAGATAAAAAATTGCAATTATTTAATTATATATCACTTATTGATATAAATGTTGTATTAATATTATTACTATTATTATTTAATTTAATATTATTCAAAACAAAGAAGAAGCATGAATAGAAAAAAGAAGAGTATAGGGACTTGTATTCTCCACCCTTTTCATCATGATAGGAAAAAAAAATTCAAAAATATTAAATTAGTTGAAGAAATTAAATTATAATAAAAAAATAAAATAAAAATATAATAGCAAATAGAAGTTTTCTTTTTTTTGAGTAAGAAGCAAGAGATAGAAGTTAATCTTCAACGTATTAATTAAGAGGAGAAATTATGGTACTCGGGTTCGAGTTCGGGTTCGCGTCTACTACTATCCAGAAAAGGCTGGGCCAGATATTCCTCAATTAGCCCCACATCGGCAAGCGTTTAAGAAATATATAGGAATTGTCTCCTCTTCGGAGACATCCGCTAAAATTGGAACAATGCAGAGAAGTTTAGCAATTTTTTTTCCTTCCCGATTCTTCTCCCGTTGAAAGTAATTTCTCCCCCCATTCAGGTAAATTTCTTTTCTTTTTTTGATGTTGTGGGAAATAAATCCTAGATCCGAAACCCCAAGTTTGGAAATGGGAGCGCTTTGAAATTCATCCCCTTTTCCACCAAAATAGTCTTGTTAGGTTTGGAATTAACATTTGTTTCACAAGCAATTGCATCTAGAAATGAATGGATACACTCGAGCTTGCAATGAATCTGTTCCTGTACAACAAGCTAATTTGCACTGATTTGTGATTTTTTATTATTGGGACGGATCAACTAGAAATAATAATTAGTTTTTTTTTGTTGCATACGTTTCGATTAATTTGGGGGTGTCAAAATTTAGCTCTAATATTTTTTTGGCATTAGTTTCTTAAGCAAATGCTATACAATTTTGTTAGTTGATCTTCCAGCTGACTTTATGTCTCTTGTTGCCTGAATTAATCTCTAGTGTACTCATAAGGTGTGTTTTGCATCTTGTTTATGTCAGTTCTGTAATTATGTTGATGAGCTTTACTGAGTTATGCTTCGTAATCTTCTTCTTCTTCTTCTTCCAATCTTTTGCTGGGGCTGGGGGTGAGGGGTTAGGAATGGCTTCCATCAGCACACATTATGTAATTTTTTCCTATAGTGGAGCCTGCGAAGGCCAATGAGCTGGTTGTGTCTTGTGCATAAAGCGAGATGTTTGGGATTTCCAGAAATGGCTGTTTTACCTCTAACAAGAGAGGTATTGCCCAGACTTCTGCTCTCGACTGTGATTTTGACAATTGACATAGGTGTTCGTCTATGAAATGCATTTCAATGTCTTTGGTGCTCCCAGCTCAACTGTTAGGAGAGGATCTTGTTATTTTTATCCCACATCTTCTAGGGTCCCTTTTAGTCTAGAAGAATTTTGGAAGGTCGTTCCTTCATTGAACAAACTTAAAATTTAAAACCAGTCTGATAAATTTTACCCAAATGTGCACCGTTTACGTTTGATGTTTAAGCCTCTCCATGCCCATATTATTTATTTGCAAAAGACATGCCAGTGTTTCTAATTATAAGCATGGAAAGTTCTTTTATGAAACCCTGCCATGAAGGAGACACATCAGACATGATATTTCTTTCTTGTCATTGCTATTCCATGTGTTCTTTTCAGAATTTGCTTTGTGTCAGCATGTACATGTCCTTGCTTCATAGGTTTTAAATGGTTAGCATCAGGTTAACTACCTGGTGTAAACTTTGGCTAGTCTTTCTAGGCAATCTTTTTAATTAAGAGTGCTTGGTGTATAATTTGGAAGGACTTAATGGTATGATATTTTGTAATAATTATTGCTTTCATTTTCATTTCGCTACACACAACAATGCTTTTATCCCATTTTTTGTCAAATACATGTATTCTTTTTCCATTTAGCTTCATTAAGGGCATGTTTTGTGCTGAGTTAATAGTTATGGTGTCCTTTTCTACTACCGCAATCCATATTTGTGTATTTACAATTCTGTTCCTTGTCTCTCAATCGACTACTATCCATTCACTCCTACCTAGTGCACTTTTTTTATTTCTTTTTGAGATAAACGGTGGATAGCTAGTACACTATTGAACTCTCTCTTGCAGATTCAAACCATCTTAACCAATTCTCACTTGTTTTATCCTTTTGTTGCATATTCTGATTAACTATTTAGACTAGGATTACACTTTATTATGCGCATTTAACAAACCTGGTTTGATAATGAGTTATAATTGCCGATAGATTTTTGTGAAGACAAGCTGAACTTGAAGAACTAAAAGTCACAAAGATATTCACTTTGAGGTTTATCACTTTATCTTGGTGAATGGTAGTGAGCATGGTATAAAATCTTGGTATAGTACCGGTATCATTATAAGTGAATGGTTTATAGGATCCAAATTATCAATATCGGATGTTAATATCGGCCATATCGGAAATACCGACCCCTTTATTGGCCAATATCATAGGGTTAATATCCTATTGTATACCTTAAATTCGTATATTGTGTTGCCAATACCGGAGTCGACCGATATTTGACACCATGTTAGCGAAGGCATCTTGTTTTCATGTGTTGGCTTCTGGAGAGTTAAGTGGAAGAATTATTTTTTTAAATCATTATCTGACATCTAGTAAATGTTAGAAACCAAAATGATTATGAGCATTCAAGTTTTGGCATAAGTGGGTCATTTATTCTAATCTAGATCTCTGACATGATAGCTATTTCTGGTTCAGTTATTTTGTGGAGTCTCTTGCAAGAACATTTTAAATCAAATAGGACATTTTTACCATTGCTTAGAAGAGAAAATCTGTTGCAAGACCCTTTTAGTTTTGATAGGTCTATAGATCCTTTTCAGTCGTGGTTCGAGAATTGGATTTCCTGTCGGCTGTGTGGCGGTTGTTTCTCTTATTGTCCATGAAATTGAGTTATGAGCTTTGTGCAGGGTTGAATGGCAGTTGATATCTTCACATTCAAGAGTTTGTGGGCAGAGTGTAATTGATATAGCTGTCTAACGTGTTGAGTACCATCAATCTGTTGGCTTGCTGATGCAGTAGGTATATCAAGGGAGGTATTTAAACTCGAACACATCTATAAATCTATATTCTACGCGAGGTTAAGTCTTCTGCATTTTGATGGTGTGTATAGGAAGAGACAAGCTAATGCTTAAGTTGTTTTGAGATAATTTCCTTCTTGTTGACCCCCTTGCTACTATTGATGTATTGGGTCTAGTTCATGAAAGATTGTAATTTCCTGTTCTAGCACGTTTAAAGGAAAAAAAAGAAGAGAAGAAGGTAGAAATACACTAATGAAGAAGGTAGAAAATACAACAATGAACTACTATATTTGTACTGTGACATTCTATAATGTATATGTAATGAACATGTGATTCAGTATGGATATGTTGTAGATTATTGCATTAGGACTCGTTAAAATGAAGTATGAGTGAAAAAGTAATGATGTATTTGATGAAGCTTCAACCTTACTATCGTAAGTTCTAGGTTACCATCCTAATAAGGGGATTACCATATGTGATTTACTTTGGAATGAAAATGCATGACACATTCATCAGTAAAGGCACATTTAAACCTAAAAGCATGACATGTTTTCTTGACAGGCATAAAGAGAGAACTAAAATTTTATTTCTGCTAACAAGGGATGTGAATCAGATCTCTCAGAAAGATCTCTCACATGTAGTGTTTTGAGTTTGAAGGAGTATGGACAGGTTTTTCTTGATTGGAAAAGGAGAGCCTTTTATGTCTATTACAAGTGGCTCAAGAATGCTGGTGCCAAGTGCAACATTTTACACCTTGCCCTCAAAGAGAGGATCTGAAAAAATATTATACAAGGCATATCAATCCTTTCAATAGAACTTCAATGGATGAATGGCGATATCAATACACGCTTGGCCTTGTTCAAGAATATGGATTGGCAAATGAGGTGCAATCATAATCATTTGAGCCTTTTCAAATCAAAATGGGGTTTCTATGGAGCAAGATCCCATGGAAGATTCAATAAAGTTTTGACATGCCATCTGATGCCAACCCTCTCTTACCTCCAAATCCTTGGCCAATAAAACTGCAGACTATAAGGGCTTGTCATATACTCAAAATATTAAAAAACTAGTTGGTATCCTCCAAATTCTCCTACAGCAGGAAAATATGTAGAATAAAGGGAAATATGATCGATTTGTATGCAGAAAGCACACGTGAAGTCAAGAATCTAACACAACACATTCCTAGACTTAGAGACGAGACAATCAGTAAAGTTTGTTGTCAATGACCATTTTGTGCATTTCCTGCCATTAGCTTGGCTAGTAAGTCGACTTTGTTTGGTTTCTTTTGTTAGACCTTATGGTTAACTGATTTGGCGTGCAAATCATAGGGCTATGAGATAGCCTGATCAAACTTTCTTTTTTTAAGCCTCATTCTGGAGGCAACCAGATTGTTTCAGCCAATGGTGAGGAACAGGACAAGGCTTGAAATATATCATTATTATTTTGGCCCGATACCGATATGACCCGATATAACCGAAAAGATGCCCGACATTGCATATATGTGAGACGAAACGGATGTTATTGCCAATTTTGATACCAAAATCTAATGATTGATATTGATATTAATCCCGAGATTTCACAATATTAATACGGCATTGTAGCACTGATAATTTAAGTTTATACATAGTACCCTAGTTAGTAACTAATCTTATTTTAGTTGGTCAACTTGTGATTATAGTGATACTATTTCCTATTGTCATAGGATCATTGCAGTGGACGATGAAAAGGTGGGCCATAAGAATGGATGTCTTTCGACCTTGGAGGTTGAGAAAACATGTTCTCTGAAGTCACAAAGTTGTTCACAGTCACGGTCCTTTACTTTTCATTCAAATAGTACTTGGCTATTGTATTAGTATCTTGGTCATCCTCGTTTTAATAGACTTAAAAGTTTTATTTTATTTCAACTTGAAATGTTTAGGAAATTAATAATTTTGCAATCACTGGTAAAAGCATGGATTATATGTCCAATAAGTAAAAGCAGGATATTATCTCTTTCCAGTCATACTAATTCATCTATTATGGCAGTTTGAGATGATCGGGGACCTGCACCACTATTATTGAGACTTTGATTTCGGCATTTTGTGTTATTCATTGATGATTATACTCAACAAACTTAGGATGTTTCCCTATTTTAAAATATTCTGAACCAAACTACTCAAATTTCTACACAAATTTCTTCCCCTTGGATTCAGGCTAGAACATATTAGTGAGAAATTTAGAAATAACCAAGGCATTAACGGGATTTTGTCTCAGTTTCTTGTCCTGGTACTCTTGTCCTTCTGGTTGGCAGGGCAGGAAACCTTCTCATCTTACTAATGGTTGGAACCGTATTGTAGGATTTTTTGGTTCTTTCTCCTCAGTGGAGGCGGCTGTTGACCTCCTGTTTCTCTACTGCCGTGTATCTGAACAACCACCTTCATGTACATATTTTGTGTAACATCTCTCCAGGTTAAAAATTATCCTGTCTACCTTCACACATTTATGATACATATCCCAGAAAGCATGATCATTTCATATTGAGTCAGTGTCCATGACATTCATGTATTGACACCTTGCAAATATGAGTAAGATACTATTTCAGTAGAATCTAAACACCATAAGAGAGGTATTGGATTGGAATTTTAGATTTCTTAGATTGATTTCACAACTAGACTTGAAGTTATGGATTGAACTCAATAAAACATGATCTGATCAGTATGGACCTTTATAGTTTGGGAACATGGGTGCACCTTTATAGTTTTAGCCCCTCCCCGTAATTGAACCATAGCCTTCCCCCATTGGGTGCACTTCCAAATTACTATTGTAGCAAGCACCTCTCTGTTATATAGTAGTATCCTTAAGTATTGTTTCTGTACTTATATCTTCTATCGGACAATGCATTTTGCCTATTATTATGAGAGTAGGCTGGTGCATATAGTCATGACTCATGAGTCACATCCCTTGATCAAGTGAAGTGTGACTGTACTTACTGCAAAAATTTCATCATTGGACTTGTGACAAAGCTAAGAGATAGAAAAAAAGAAAGCTATAAAACCTATCTTGATGCCTGTAACATAGCTGCTTCATAGTCTTCTTAAATAGTGGGCTACCTACCTGTCACTGTTGTAACTGAAAGAGGACACTGCCTATCCGGCAACACGTGGTTTCACTAGCAGTGTCTGTTAGCATGAAAATTCTATTATGAAGCCCTACCATGAAGGATGCACATACTTGACATGTTATTTTTTACTTTGCCATTGCTATTCCATGTTTATTTTTTAGAATTTACTGTCTTCAGCGTGTAGATGTCCTTGCTTTTTTGGTTTTAAATGGGTAGCATCAGGTTAACTATCTGGTGTAAACTTTGGCTAGTCTTTCCAAACAATCAATTTAATTGGGAATTTAATTTCATACCTTGTGTAGAATTTTGTAAGGACTTAGCGGTATGAGATTTTGAGATAATTATTGCTTTAATTTTCTTTTTGCTGCATTCAACATTATTGTTATCATATTCTTTATCCATTTAGCTTCTTTAATGGCCATTTTTTGTTGAATTAATAATTATGGTATCTGTTTCTACTGCCTCAATCTATATTTGTGTATGTATAACCGGTTCATTGTATCCACTGTTTTAAATATCGGCTGATATACCGGTATATCGGCCAAGATACCGGTATTTTATCCAAAACGATACGATAAGTATAAAATTTTACCGAATATCATTTTGGACCGATATGGGCCGATATATCTCCACGTGGCCGATATGTCGGCCGATATCCGAGATGAAAATATCTGATATATCGTCACGTGAGACTTTTAAGGAGTTTTTACAAACGCATTTGAGAAGCTTTCACAAAAAATAAGTATCCCCTATGAGTATATAATCCTAAAGTTGTTTTAAATAGTTTCATATGATTCATGTAGGCAATCACATGTATATTTTTCGCTCAGTATAACGTCTGATTTGACGTCCAGTATTTAGTACCATATCGCGATATATCACCCGGTATTTGATATCCGGTTTATAATTTTGCCAAGCAATATATCGCCGAAATCCGATATTTAAAACACTGATTGATCTCCATCAACTAGTATCCAATAGCTCCTAGCTAGTGCATATTGAACTCCATCTTGCAGATAAAAACCATCTTAACCAATTCTCACTTATTTTATCCTTTTGTTGCGTACTCTGAATACCCTTTCCACTCTGGTAACATCTTATTATGCACATTTAACAAGCCTGGGTTGTAATGATTTGTAATTATGGATAGTTTTGTGTGGAAGACAAGCTGAACTTGAAGAATTAACAATCGTAAAGATGTGCACTTTGGGGTTTCTCTTGGTGATGATGAGTATTATTGTCGTGACCATGGTTTAAAATCTCAATATTGGTATCAGCGAAAGGTTTTTAGTACCAATATTATGAATATTGGCCAAATCGGCATATAATATCGGCCACCAATATCGGCTGATATCATAGGGTTAATATTGTATTGGGTACCTCAAAACACGATACTGGGTTGCTGATATACATCAGAATCGACCAATATTTCAATTATTTTAGTGAGGTATCTTGTTTTTATGTATTAGCTCCCACCAGTTAAGTGGAAGAATTAATTTTTAAAAATCGCTTTCTGACATGTTGTAAATGTTACAGCCAAAATTATCATAGTCAAATTGTGGCTTAAGTGGGTTACTTTTTTTCCCCCTAATCTTGATCTTTGACATGCCAACTAATCTTGATTGAGTTCTTTTGTGGAATTTCTTGCAAGAACATCTTAAATCAAATATGAAATTGTTTACAGGATAGAAAATCTGTTGCAAGAACTTTTTAATTCTGATGAGTTTGTAGATCCTCTTCAGCTGTGGTTCGGAGCTGGATTTGGTACAAGGATGACATAGGACACATTGTCTTTCCCAGCTGTGGGGGTTGATTCTCTTATTGTCCATGAAAGTGAGTTATGGGACTTGTGAGAGGGGGCGGACCAGTTGTTGATTACTTCACACTCAAGAATTTGAGTTTCCCAACTCAAATATGACAAACAATCGCATCATTCGTCCCACATCGTCTAGGGTCCCTCTTAGTCTAGAAGTAATTTGAAAGGTTGTTCCATCACAAGAAGCTTAAAACTTATGGCCAGTTGGAGGTTTCTTTTCGCACACGTGCACCTTATAGGTTTGATGTTAAGCCTTTTTAGTATCCATATCAATTATTTTGCAAAAGACGTGTCATTGTTTCAAATTATGAGCATGGGAAGTTCTATTATGAAGCCCTACCATGAAGGATACACATATCATACATGTTATCTTTGCTTTGTCATTGCTATTCCACGTGTACTTTTTAGAATTTTCTTTCTTCAGTTTATGTCTTACAGCAGACACAAAACCAAAACTTGTCTAATAAATTTACTGGACATTTTGAATTATAACCTATCAAGTGCCTCATACACCAGCTTCCCCCCCTCCCAGGTCCTACTGTGAATGAAAGAGAATGAGAAGGTGAAGTACATGTGGAGGGAGGTGAACGGCTATATATCATTCCCTCCTTTCTAGTTCTCATTTTCTATGGTCATTCAATCAATTATTTTTACTCTGTTTCACTTTGGAGATTATTTTCTTTTTCATGTTGGATATTAGGATTCTTTCTTTTCTCCAAATAAATTAGAGGCAAGAATGTGTGTACATATATCAATATTACGTATAAAATAAAGAAATTTGTGAGAGATGGTCCTGCGTATACATGTAAAGAAATAGCTCAAGAATTATCAAGTTCTGTTCTAATTAGTACTTGCATTCCTGATACTTGTAAAGAAATAACTTATATTCTGATTAGTTCTTTCATTCAATAACTTGTATTCTGATTAGTTCTTTCATTCCTTATTAGGTTCTTTTGGCCAGTGATGATATTGACAGAGCAGGCTCTTTTGGATCAAGCCAGTTCCACAGGAATTCAGTTGATATCCAGCTCTTTAATACAATTATAAAACGAGCAAATCTGAAGGTACTAATGCAGTTGAAATTTACCTGATTCATTATATGCAATTATGCATTTGTAATCTTATACACAAACTGAAAGTTTAGCCGTTTCCTGATTGCATTAGGACCGAATTGAACATAGCTGCTACATAAGTAGCAGTTGATAAGTAATCCACAACAAGAAACAATAACAAAATAAAGTAACTAAATGACTGACTGAGCAACATCAAGCTCCAATTAGTCAATCTCAAGTACTTGTTGTACTTCAATGCGACCACCACCTAACTAGAGAACTGTATTCTCATGCTTGGGCCGTGTTGTGATAAATCTGTTGATGCGATTGCGACACCCACGCTGCTGCAGCTTCTTCTGATGGTTGTTATGCTGCTGCAGCTTCTTTCGCACCGACATCGGCAAATCTTGGAGCTTGATCATCTTAATCTTGCGGCACTTCTTTCTCCTTTCCTCTTCCTCGTAGCCTTGTCGAAGTTTCCTCTTGGCCAACTCTAGCTTATCTCTGTACTCATCTGTGTCCTCAGCCTCAGCCGGTTGATGATCTTTATCTTGATGATGTTGAGTACTAGTAATAGTGCAAGGAGGTGGAGAGTGTTTTGGCGCAAAAGGCAAAGGATTGCAGGGGAGTGGGACAAGTGCTGCCGCTGCTTCCTGAGGCTTTTCATTGTTCGGTGTTGACATTGCAGGTTTAATCTTGATTCGTATCTTCATCTTCTTTGGAAGATGATTAGTCTGATCATCATTGATTGCTTTTAGTTCTTCTTGACCAGATGAAGGCAAGAAGCTGGGGCCTTGTTGGATGATCTTCTTGGTAGCAATATTAACGGCATCAGCAGTAGTATAAATCGCCGCCTCCTTAAATTCTTGTTCTAATTGTGTCAATGGAACTGCAGGGACCCTGAGGCGAAGAGGAGGAGAAGAAAGGTCCTCCTCAGTTGAAGCTGAAGCTTTGGGACTTGCTGCATCCTGAGGCATTGATTGTGACATTGGTTTGATTATTATTCGAATCTTTCTTTTCTTTGGGAGATGTTCATCTTTGTCAACTACATTTGTAGTAGTATTTGCCTCGTTTATTATTTCTTTCTCTGATTGTGTCGATGGATGTACTGCAGGGACACCACAAGAAGCTGAAGCTGAAACTGTCGGACTTGCATCCAATTGCTCCAAAAGAAGTTTCCACCTGTTGGTGAGAAGACGGACAATGTCGACGATGGCTTCTGCAGCAGGGGCATCTGCAGTGAGGTCCATGAACTGCACCAACCTTAGCGACTCAAGGAGACGCTGTTGCTGATGCAAGTCGTCGTCGTCGAGCAAACGCTTGATGCTCCTCACGACATTGTGATGATCATTGCGAAGGAGTTGCTGCTGTAGATCAAGATCATCATTGCCATTGCTCTTGAATCCTGGCCTGCTCATTTTCTCTTCTTACACCTTCTGCGCTTGCTAATTCTACACTTCACTTGTGTGAGAGAGCGAGACAGAGAGAGAGCGAGACAGAGAGAGAGAGAGAATTAATTGAATGTGTATTATCTCTAGGGTTTATTTATTTATACGAATTTGTAGATTATGATTCCTAATCGACCAAGGACTCATTGATTGATTGATTGATTATAAGGGAGTCCTCATTTGGTAACTAATTAGTTGCTGCTGCTTGTTTTAGCAGCTGGCGCCGCCTAATTAATTTTCGATTTTCGATTTGGATTCAGATTAATTTTAGGAAATCGGATCCATTTTAGGTAACAAATTAAGACAAACTTTGAATGAGGGTTTGACTCGAGTCGGTTGTCAGTCTCGTGAAGCATAATCCCATCATCTTCTACATACATGATCTCTACTTGTCATAATTCTATGCGTTATATGCTTAGCCATTACAATTGCTATATTTCTTATTTTGTTATATTATTACTTCCTTTTTTTAATATAATATTACTTAATCATACAAATTATATGATATATCATAATTATCGGTTAACAATTAATTGATAAATTTTAACTAACAACTACTAGTCATTCTTTCAGTTCTAAGCAAATAACTAATAATCAAATATAATAAAGAATCATTCGATTATTAATTAATTGTTGGTTCATGCGAATCTCATAGTACCCATCTTGAAAATGTCCACTGCCAAAATTGCTAATCCCTAAAACAGACTATGTAATCTTAAAACTGACTATAATAAACTTTTTTCAATTAAGTCATAAGTATTGGTATCTGCAATTTGGTTGGAGGCAAAAGAGCTGTGATCGCATGAAGCTGAGATCGAAAAATGTTCTTCACACTGCTACATACATGTGGATGCAATATAGAGTTCAGTCTATAGAAAGAAAGGAGCTACGATCAGAAAACCAGGCTGTCTTCCCATAATGGTCAAAATTTGACACTCACAAGATGATGAAATATGTCCTAGTAACCAAAAGTCTCTGTAAGAAAATATAGAATATATGTAAGAAAATAAAATGTTTAAAGTATAGAATGTAAAATTGATGCTCAAGAAGTCATACACAAAAATACAAGTTTTCAAACTACAAGTTTTCACATCTAGTTTTTTTTCGTTTTGGTATTCTACAAGGTTGGTGTTTGATGCACATCTCATATCTTTTTCAAAATAATATATCATGTTTCTATCATGTATCCCATAACCTATATATTACAAATCACTTTTCAAACCATTACAAAATATTTAAAAATGAGTTTAATTTCAAAATATACTTGAAAACAGTTTTTAGGTCATGTCGGTCGACCGGTCGGTCAACGGAGCCTCATTGCCAGTTTGTACATGCTATGCACGTTTATCGGGCGACCGATTGGTCGACCGGCAAACCTAGCAGTCGACTAGGCGGTCGACCGACTGACACATGTTTTGTCTCGGTTGAGAGCGGTCAACCGGGCAATCGACCAAAATCAATGGATAGTTCAAAATTTGAACGATCGGTTGTCCGACCGGTCAACACAAGTTTTGTCAAAAATACAATAACGGCTAGTTTTTAGAATAAGGGGTTTTTAACTTATTCTCCGACGGGTATTTTTTTTCCTCTTTGGACCTAATCTCTTTTCTAAGATCTCGACAAGCTTGTACAAAAGCGAGTCGAAGAAGCAAGAATTCCACACACGACAGACTCAGAGTCATCACCACCGATGCATCCAACTCCCCCTTCTCTGAGATCATATTGGAATATGAATTTTCAAGAAGTTCCTGATTCTGACCTTTGATTGCTACTCCGGTCAGAGAGACTCAGTCTAGCATCTCTGGGGTATCAGGACAAGATGGTGATCCATGCCAGAAATGATTCCATCTTATGCCAGATCTTCCCCTCCAGCTTGAAGGTAGTAGTCACTGATTGGTTCTATTCTCTTCCGCCAAGGTCAATTCATAACTTTAAGAATCTCACCAAGTTGTTCCTCTCTCAGTACTCCTCTTGCCAGGAGTTTAAGCAGAACAACTATTATCTTCTCTTCGTCAAGATGAGGCCCTCCAATAGCATTAAGATGTACACTAGCTACTTAAAGAATCAGCTACCCAAAGTACACAGCTGCAGCGAGGACACCTTTGCTCTTGCATTCATCAGCAAGCTATAGCTCACCCACCCACTGTACAAGCATCTGGTGCAGTATAACGTCCTGGACATGCGGAACCAAGCTAAGGGATTGAGCGTGAATCTACCAGCATCAGTAGGGATGTTGGTATGGTTCTAGATCACGAAGCCATTGGACAAAGTCCTATACTGAGCCCAAACATATATCCAATTGGAGGAAGCAATTGACGGGGAGCGGGGAAGCGAACGACGCCGGCTAGCTCTCGTTCTAGCGCCAACGACCTGGACGGAAGGAAAGTATTCAAATCCACGAGCACAACACTCGAATCCATGAGCAAAGGATAGCAACTCGAATCCACGAGCAATAAAGGAGATAAACTCAAAGTTTATTGACCAAAGTTGAATAATTGTTGAATACAAAAACAAAAATACAATGGCCTTTTATAGACTTACAAAAGAACACTACTCCTACTAGAAAACTATAATCTATTGCTAAAAGAAAATAAAAGGAATTAAAAGAGTCCTAATTCATTTAGAAAAACTAATTCTAATCCTAAGAGAATAAAATAAAATTAAACTTAAAAGAATTTCTTTAGGTTTCCTAATTAAAGAAGTCTTCAATCCTTATCCTTTCAGGAATCCAACTGGAAGTCAATCTTAAAATCTAATTTTGCAGATACGCTGAACACGAGCGTCAGTCGAAGGCCAGTTGATCGTTCTTCACTTGTGTCAGTCGACCAGGAAGTCGACCGACTGTAAAATTCAACTCTACATTGTTTGATCGGTTGACCGAGCGGTTGATCGTTAGCAATTCTATAGTCCTCTGTATTTGGCCGGTCAACCAGGGTCAACCGCAGCCAAAACTTGTTCTTCAGTTGGTCGACCGGGTGGTCAACCGAGAACTGTCTGGCCTTTTGTTAAATCTTGATCTGTTGTTGTTGCCTTGGCTTCCTACATCAGTCCCCCCTCTTTAAAGGAAATCGTCCTCAAGTTCCAATCAATCAAATGATGAATGGTGTCATCTTTAGCAAACTCCTTCCGCATAAAAGGATCTTCGAAGAATATGATGCCATGGTGGTTTAAACTCTTCCAACAATGGTCTCATCTTCTCGAAAATCTCAGCAGTTAGAAAACCTTCTTCTTTGACAACTAAAGCAAGACTTTACTTTGTTTTCTTTGAGCACACTGAAGACTCGCCTCGATTGCATATGGATATGAATTTAGGCTCCTCTTCTTTTGTAGGCTTTGGAGCAGGTGGAATTGGCCTCATGAAAACTTTTTTTACCTTTCCAAGAGAACACATAGATATCCTGTGTCTATGGGTGGCATTAACACCGTATTGCCATGGTTTCCCCAAAAGAATATGGCATGCGTCCATGTCAACCACATCGCAAGCAATAATATCTTGATAAAACTTGCCAATTGAAATAGGAACATGACATAAATTTGTTACATTTATGGAGAGGTCCTTCTTCATCCAACCAATAGTGTAAGAATGCGGGGTGGTTCTGTTTCTAACTTCAAGTAGTGCACAAGTGTTCTAGAAATAATATTCTCGTAAGTCCCATTGTCGATGATGAGGTTGTACACTTTGTTTTTGATCTAACACCTTGAGTGAAAGATTTGATATCGTTGTGTAGTGTCAGAGATCTTTTGGTTGCACTGCAATCTCTGAATAACACAAGTTGTAGATTCGCCGATGGATGTAAGGGTGTATAGTAGTGGTGGTTGAGGAAAATTAGTCGATGGGTGATATGGTGGTGGTTGTTGTGGTGGATGTGAGGGTGGAGGTGGAAGAAGATTGATTGATGAACAATCACGTCCGTTTCGATATATATCATTGGCTAGATTTTGAACATCGATCTTGAAGGACAATCTCTTAAGTCCTTAGACTACACCACCCAAGGTTGATTCAAGAGCGTTGATCCTCCCTTCAATAGTGCCTACCCTTGCGGAAAGGCTTTGTGATTCATCGCCATCTCTTGGCATCATCGAAAAGTTACCGAAGCTCTGATACCAATTGATCGGAGCAGGGTAGCGAATAATGCCAGCTAGATCTTATTCTATTGCCAACAAACTGTGGAGGAAACCTTCAGGTAGGAACACTCGAATCCACGAGCACAATACTCGAATCCACAAGCAAAGGATAGCAACTTGAACCCACGAGCAATAGAGGAGATAAACTCAAAGTTTATTGATCAAAGTTGAATAAATATTGATTACGAAAATAAAGATACAATGAGCTTTTATAGGCTTACAAAAGAATAATACTCTTACTAGAAAAGTATATAATCTATTCCTAAAGAAAACAAAACAAATTAATAGAGTCCTAATCCATTTAGGAAAACTAATTCTAATCCAAAAAGAATAAAAAATAAATAAAGTTAAAAGAATTTCTTCAGGTTTCCTAATTAAAGAAGTCTTCAGAAATCCTTATCCCTTTAGAAATCCAACTGAAAGTCAATCTGGAAAACCAATTCTGCAAATACGCTGAAATACGACATCGATCGAAGGTTGGTCGACCGCCTTCACTTATGTCGGTCGACCGGGCAGTCGGCTGACTGTAAAATCCAACTCTATGTATTTTAGATGGTCGACCGTTAGCAATTATGTAATCCTCTGCATTTAGTTGGTCGATTGGGTGGTCAACTGCAGTCAAAACTTGATCGTCTGTCGGTTGATCGAGTGATCGACCAAGAACTGTGTCTGGCCTGTAGTTGAACCTTGATGTCATGTTGCTGCTGCTGCTTAGCTTCCTACATCAGCAATGAAAAGCTCTGTCAACCAGTCTTTCAACCGCAGTGACGACGTAGCAAAACCAAATCCACAACAAGGGGACCTCTCCGTTGACAACCAGGGTCGTGGGCGTCGTGCTTTCAAGAACCAACCATTTTCGGGCCACCAGCAGAGTCCACTCCGAACATACCAGGTGGATGACAGCCTCACCCTGCTAAAGCTCCCGATCCAGGACCATCAAGCATCAACCCTGGGGTGAAGCGTCCGGAAGCGAAGCCACACAATCTTGCTTATCCCAAAGTGAAAGACTACTGCTCCTTCCATGACTACAAGGGACACCAGACTTTCCATTGTCAGTCCCTTCATAAGTATCTCGAAGGTCTTGTCCAACAAAGATATCTTCAGGAATATACTTTCGCACACAGAGCTTCCTCCGAGATAGAAAGACAACAGGAGACCTCGTGTCCAGCTCGACCTCAATACATGGTCACTCATATTGAGCGGTTGACTAACACCAACCCTAAAACTAAAAACAGGGAAGTTCCTCCAACGGATAATACTCCATGAATCTCGTTCATATATTTGAAAACTATAACCTATATCTAAAAGAAAATAAAAAGAATTAAAAGATTTCTAATCTATCTAGGAAATCTAAATTCAAAATATAGAAAGATGAAATCAATTGGAATCTTAAATTTTGGACCCAAAACTAATTTCTAAACAAAGTCTGAAATCTTGTCATGCAGCAGGCATGTTGACAGCTGAATGGGCCTATCGACAGGACTGTAGTGGCACCACTCTCAGAAATCCCTGTCGAAGGATATCTATCGACAGCAAAATTTGGATGTCGACAGCTGATGTCGGTTGTTGACAACTGAAGCTCAAAATTGACCTGCTTCCTTGATTCTCTTTCTACATTAGTTGCATCTGTAAACTGATATTTCAACCAATAAAATAAGAATTTTAACAGAATATCTTTGTGTGCTCTTTGTTTTTATATCTCTTTCAATATTTATCTTAATTTGCATTTATACTGATTATTTTTATTCATTACATCATTTATCCTTTATTGGAGAATTATTGATTTATCTAACACAGGTACTATTAATTGAGATACATAGTTATAGTGTCAGTTTTTGACTCTCTGAAGATCATAACACGTGTCCAATCAGCCTCAAACAATCGAGTGACACATGACCCCTTTCAGAACCTCTGAACATGAGTCCTCATCCAATTCAAACTCTGAGCAATTCAGGTGATTAAAAGTAGAAGATAGAATTAGTTAAAAGAATCCCTACCTCTAAGTCAAATCTCCACTCAAACTCGATGGTTATAGGTCGGGAACAAATCGACCATATTAACAGCTCGACACAGACTACCAGGTAAAGATAAATTCTCGTGCAACCAGTTCAAAATCAAGATATTTGGTTCTAATCATCTCTGAGATAAGCGGTTAAATATTTAAATAAAACTGAACTTTACAGTCTTATCTACCAGATACTATCTGTATATATAGATGCCCCTTCCAACGGGAAGGGGAGGAGAAATTCACTCCAGAGAAACCCAAGTTCATGAGATAGAACGACCCACCATTATATATATAAAGAGAGAGAGAGAGAGAGAGAGAGAGAGAGAGAGACTTGTGTAATTTTGGAAAGATTCGAGCCCGAATCCTTCCCACTCAAATACAAACATCCGACATTCAAATACAAGGTTCACTCCATTGAAGTTGATATATATTATTTAAAGTAACTAAAATAAAAAATCAAGTATTTTGAATACTTTTTCCTCATCCATCAAACAACGCAAAATGGACGACTGAAAGTAGTGAGTTGGTTAGATTTATGTCTTTAGACATACAAATTCTCGATCTGGCCATTTGATCTTGATCAAACATTTAAAAACCCCTACAAACTAATTTTTGTTAAGCTTAAAATGTTCTACACGGTTAAACTTACCAACTCACTATTTAGGTCGTATGTTTTTCCCCTACTTGCATGGATAAAAAATATTTAAAATACTTAATTTTTAATTTATAGATACTTGAAATAATATAGATTAACTTTTACCGAATGGATCTTTTATTCGGATGATGTATGGTTGTATTTGAATGGGAAGGATTTGGGCTCGAATCCTTCTGGAACTACACGAGTCTCTCTCTCTCTCTCTCTCTCTCTCTCTCTCTCTCTCTCTCTTTACACACACACACACACACACACACACACGAGGAGTGGCCTAGTGGCGAGATCACTTGGTTTGCTCCCAAGTGGTCATAGATTCGAAGCCTCCCTTAGGCGGATTGGGCGGTAAGGCACTGCGTTTGCTCTCTAGTAACCATTGGCTCAATTTGCCCCATGGATACCCAAGGGATTAGCCTGGAGGCTGGATAATCATTACGCAGATTTATCTGTAATAGAGTGGAGTGCTCTGAGATACCCAGAAATATATATATATATATATATATATATATATATATATATATATATATATATATATAGGGAAAAGTGTTTCTTGTAGGTCTTCTTAGATTGTAATCTAAGGAGACGGCTTAAAACTCTAACATCCCGATTTTTTTCACGATCCAACCGCACATTATCATATTCATGTTATAAGATGTACGCATATAAAAAATCACATGATTTGAAGTTTGTTTACTCTATTTTCTTTAGGTTCAAACATTAACGGTTTTTAAACAGTAGAACAAAATGGAACGATTTGATCAATGTGTAAATGAACTTCAAATCACGTGATTTTTTATATGCGTACATCTTATAACATGAATATGCTAATGTGCAGTCGAATCGTGAAAAAAAAATCGGGATGTTGGAGTTTTAAACCGTCTCCTTAGATTACAATCTAAGGAGACCTACTAGGAGCACTTGACCCATATATATATATATATATATATATATATAGAGAGAGAGAGAGAGAGACAGACAGACTTGTGTCCTTTCAAAAGGATTTGAGCCTGAATCCTTCCAACTCAAATACAACCCTCCGATATTCGAATACAAGATCCACTCCGTTGAAGTTGATCTATATTATTTCAAGTATCTATAAACTAAAAATCAAATATTTTGAATACTTTTTCCCCATCCATTAAGCGGCGTAAAATGGACTGCTGAAAGTAGTGAGTTGGTGATCCATCTCTCTCTCTCTCTCTATGCTTAATGCTACCGCTATAGCAAGTGGTTATGCGGGTCATGATCCACAAGGAGGGACTGCGATGAAAGCGTTAGGTAAGTTCTTTCTAAGTTACTATGATTGGTTAAAGATTTCTTCTTAGTTTCTTAAAAAGAAAAGAGAAGTGTTGGTAATGGAAAAGGAGAAGAAGAAGAAGGTGATGTTGTTGGTGTTTTTGGTGTATATCTAAACTAAGCTAAAAAGAAGGAAGAATAAAGAAAGAAGAAGTGTGTTTCTAACTCAAGAAATAAAAGATATACTTACTTACCTCTTCGGTGCTTGCTTAACTTGGACCCGTTGCAACAATTTATCTTGGCTTGAAGGCGACCAAAGCATGACATATAGGATCTTCCTCATTCCCAATCTAAAATATCAATTAAAAATGCAAGCAAAAAAAATATAGAAATGGTTATCCATCACCATAAGCCATCAATGGCACTTGCAAAAGCAAGACAGATTCGAGACTATAGAATTCACTTGGATATACAAGTCATCGCAGAGGCAAGTAAACTAAAAAAATAAGAAAAATAAGCTTTTGATTTAAATCGAGAAACGATGAAAGAAAGAAAAGAAGGTTACAATAGTGTCACTCTCAATACAATTCTCTCTCTTTTTAACATGAATCTCTCTAACCTAAGCTTACAAAGAAACAAAAAAATATATTACAAAAACTAAAATCTAAGTTAAAACCTAAAATAAAAAGCCTATTTTAAACTCTCTGCTGAGTGGTGCCTTCCGTCTTCGAAAATGCCAGTATTTATAGGAGAAATGGGATAAAGAATAGCGTACAAAGATCGAGGGAGCAACCATTCCCCCAACTGACTAATTCAAGCTTGCCACGTTTGCGCTAACATGATCCAGCCGCTGGGCCAGAACTTGGGAGCGCAGCCATCGTCGATCTTCTATCCTGGTTTATATCCAATTGGATTTTCAAATTCAACTCAGATTTAACGATATATCCTTTGGTCTTCAGCTTAACTGATTGGGTTTTTGAAAATCCATTTTTAACTAATTTGTAACTGGTATTTTCTTATCTGATATACCCGATTTTCAGATAGAACGACTTCTAAAACCTTTGGATTTGAATAGATCCATGTTGATTTGCTTGATCTTTGAATTTTTAGATTTAATTGGATAAACTGGTCCATTTCTCCCTTTTCTTTATTAATTACCCAGCATACCATTAGACATGAAAATGAATTAAATAGCAGAGTTTTATTACAAAAATAAATGAAGAAATGTGACACTTGTAACACTAAATATGCAATGCACGTGTACAATCAAGGTCCTACCCTGACGGATACCCTTCGAGGAGTTTCCAGAAAGACGGAGACTTACCCACGACTGCTCGGAGCCCAGCCTATACGGGACTCGCCTTGACAGCTACCCGAGCGAGTCAACAACCTACATGAGTGTTTGGGCTCGGGAAAAATTTAGAGTTCGTAATAAAATTTTCTTGAATCAATGAAAGATTACAACAATCTCAAAAATTCTAATTACAAGAGAAAGAAGATATTCAAGCTCAAATCTTCTCTTTGTTTAATGCTGGGTTCTTGATGTAGCGGTGGAAAGTGAATCTTGTTTTCTGTTGACCAGGTGAACGTCACTATCTTCTGAGAATCTTCTCTTCGGAGTATGGACAGAGTAGCACAGCTCCTGTCCAATGAAATCTCAAAGAGACTTGAGGTAAAAACAAACTTATACTCAGCAAGTTGTTAGAAGAGTTCAACTCTTTTTTCAGTATTCCTCAGGCTAAGAGAATCTGACCAAAAATTCACTTTTCAATCTTTTTTACCCAAAAACTTCCGACCCTTTTTCAGTAGCAAACTAAGCTATTTATAGGGATTTCAGGGGTAAAATTATCCCCTAAAAATCCTTCATGATGGGGGTTAACTCCCCTCATTAAGTGGACAGTAATTGACCCAGTAATGAGGGCAGTTATAACCGAGACGCACGGCTTCTCTGTAGTTGAAACGCGGGATTCGAGCCTCGCGTTTTGGATGCCAACTCTGAACCTTACGAGACGCGGGCTTCAAACTCTGCCAGGCGCAGGCTTTGAGCTCTCTGTCTTGAGATTACAGAGATGTCGAGACGCGGTCTTCGAACTCGCGTCTTTGCACTGCAGTGATGCCAGGACGCGGGCTTCGAGCTTCGCGTCTTGGTCATTATAGTGAAGCTAGGACGCGGGCTTCGACCCTCGCGTCTTGGTACTTAGGGATGCTGAGGCGCAGGCTTCAAGCTCTGCGTCTTGGCATTACACGAGTGGCTATGATTAGCCTCGCGTCTGGAGTATAGACTCTGTTCTCTGATGACTTGTCTTCAGTGATTTTTAGATAGTCTACAGAACTCCCTCCAAAGTTTTTAAAATTCCGCGGTTGACTGAGATGGGTTTCGAAATACTTTGAATTTTTCTTCTAGCAGCAATGCTCTCAAGACTGGACTAACAATCTTCTGAGATGTCTTGAGCTTGACCTTGTCTGAATTTTTGGTCTCTGTGAGTGCACTGTTAAACTCTTTGGAGCCACCAGAAATGATCATTGTGAGTGTCTGGATACGCAGTCCGGATCTCCTCGGTGCTCTGAGCTGATTGTTGGTGTATTGTTAAACCGGGGGGAAATAGTCATCTGTTTGTGCCAGTGTACTATTGAATTGATTACAGAAGTAAAGACTGAGCGCAAGTCTTGTAGACACCGAAGTCATGTTGCCTTGGAAACACGGACCTCATCTGAAGTAGAAATATGACTCTTTTTTTATTGGAGAGACGCGAACATTGAAGTGGAGCGCATCTCTCACTTTGTTGAAGTAACGCGGACTTCAAGATAGAGATGCAGACTTCTCATTGTTGGAGAAGCGCGGCTCTGCTGTTTAGCCAAGACGCAAACCAGATAATACTGGAAAGACGCAGCCTTCACTTTGCTGAAGTAACGCAGACTTCAAGGCACAGCTTTCAAGCTTGTGAATGGACGCGGATTTCGGGGTGCGGATTTCGGGGTGCAACTTTCAAGCTTGTGAATGGACGCGGACTTCAGGGCACAACCTCCAAAGCGTCACATGCAATCCGTTTTGAAGATTTTGTTGGATCTTTCAATGCCAAGTCGGCGTTGACAGTTGGGGACTTGTTTCTTTGGGGTTTCCCGGAGCAAAAAATTCACGTGTCTCATCCACATTGGATTTGATATTCGTGTAGGAATTAAGGCTGATGGTTTTGATTTTTATGTCATTAATTATAGGCATTTTAGCGAGCATATAAATAGGCCATAGCCTCTTAACAGTCATTCATATTGACTTTTTTCCTTTGCGAGCATGCGCTCTGAGGGGCTTCGTCTTGATTGTTCCCCTTTCAGGGCCTTCCTCAAGGGCATATGTTCTGGAGAACAAAAAGAACTCAAAGTTTTACTGCTTTCTTTCAATCTTCTTCGAAGATTATCACTGTTAAGTAATTTTAAGATTAAAAAGCACGGCTTTAAGTGTTTTCACGGTCGTGTCTTGACAAATGAAGTCCAACTTCTAGAGAATTCTTCTTCGGGTATGAACTGGCTCTTGCCATGATAAGGCTCGGTCTCTTTGAAGTTCTGTCATCTCTAACCATGAAGAGACTCTGTCTCTTGATCTCTTTCTAAAATATTTTTCTTGAGATTCACGTGTTCCTGTTCTGCACACGCGCTTTTCGCATTACTTGATGAAACACGATCTTATTGGCTTCAAAGTCTAAATCCCAAGTTCTTCAGATGTGAGTATGGTGAACTCCGCGTTCTGAGACTTGAAACGCGGGTTTTGTATATGAAGTTCACGTCTGACTTAGAAAATTTTGAATCTGCTCTTTTGTGACCTCTGGACGCGAATGTGGTAAGCTCTGCGTCTCAAACGCGAGTGTGATGAATTCTGCGTCTTGAAGTCACTTTGGGCAGTTTTTAAGACCTGCATCCGCGTCTTTGATATATGCCTCGTATCTCATGTGTCAGACGCGAGTCTAATATCAGACTGCATTTAGATCCATACTTTCTATCTCCGCGTCTGTGAGATTCGCGTCTAGAGTTTATACTTCAGCCTCGCGTTTGTGCTCCTGGCTTCCTGTTTTCTGTCTTTACAGAATTTTAACCCTCAGGTTTTCATTTTTTGCAGGTCTTGGCCATATCGATGGGGTTGGTTCCAGTGTCTTTGCCGAGTTCATGGGAGAATATTTGGACCGGCCAGCTCGTTTGATTGGCGAGTACTCGGGGAGTCAGAACTCTTATCCCTGGGCGAGGAAGATCCACGCGGTTGTCGATACACATCAAGTCATATTGGACATGATGCATCAGTAATGTCATGGATCCTTCTGGGTCACAGTGGGTATGGTGCATCTGAAGGTCACAAGAAAGAGGACGTCACCAGTAAGGTCTTAGATCCTCCCTTCACCAATCTTACTCAAAGAAGTGACAGCGACGGAAAAATCATGCTCATTAGATGACTTTCTGGCGGTGGAGCTTCCCATTAAGTGAAAGATTACGGCCTTGCGAAGACCTTCGCACCAGTTGGTGCGGTGGAATCAGAATGCTCCCTTGCATTTCGACCTCAAGAAACACCATTGTTCTCAAGAGGAGAGGAAGTCGATCTGTTGTTTCCAGCCACAGTCAAGAGGACGAGTTTCGTGTATCTTCAATATTTCGAGGAGTGAGTGCAATCTTTTGCTGAGCAAGAGGGACTTCTTTATACTCCTTTGTTGTAATACTCAATCTTATTGTATAAGAGAGCGTTTTGTATCACTTTCATATTTTTAAATATCAATAAAAGTAACATTTTTTTGTCTTCCTACATGTCTTGACTTTTTTTTTTTATTGAAAATCAGACAAGAAGAAGTGATTTCCTTTGATTTGCTAGAAATGTAACATTTTAACTTAGCAAGTCAAAATTGGAAAATTTCATTTAAGGAATTTAAAATTACTGTCAGAGGTGTAATATTAACTTGACAGGAGTGGAATAATTTCCGTGGATTTGGCAATCTATGGATGAGAATGACAAGTGAAACTAGACCCGTTGGGGATCTAGAAGAATCTTTACCGTTAGAGGTGTAATATTAACTTAACGAGTTAAATTAAATCTTGTCAGAGGTGCGATATTAACTTGACAAGGATATGAGCTAGAGGTGTGATATTTACTTAGCTCTATAAGAATTCCAGTTTCGTTTGGAGAAACAGAAAATACCACTGTCATAGGTGTAGTGTTAAACTTGGCAGCGGAGATAATGCTAGAGGTGTGATTTTGAACTTAGCATTAGTCATCTCGACTTCGATATAGAAGTTCGAGGGAAAGTCATTATCATATGTATATTGTTGAACTTAACAATGAAGTAGATGCTAGAGGTGTGATGTTAAACTTAGCATCGCTCATCTCAGCTTTAATATGAAAGCATGAGGAAAAGTGATTGTCAGATGTTTAATATTGAACTTGGCATCAACTTAATCATTGTTAGAGATATAGTGTTAAACTTAATAGTAATTTGTCAGAGGTGTGATGTTAACATGACAGTAGTTGATTTGCAATATGAGCAATTTTGAGGACTTGTCATTCTATTGATATGAATTGATAAGAAAAGTTTGGAATGTCAGAGGCGTAGTGTTAACTTAACAAAAATTGATTTGCGATATTTGCAATCTTGAAGACTTGTCATTCTATTGATGAGAATTGACAAGGAAAGTTTGTACCCACTAGGGAGTATTGAAACTTTTCACTGTTAGAGGTGTAGTATTAAACTTAGCAATGATTGAGTTTGTGGGAGCTACCATTCCATAGAAGGGAGTTAGTAGGGGATTTTGGTGGAAAACAAGAATGAATTGTCAGAGGTATAATATTTAACGTGACAAACATTAATTCTGAGCAGGCCTTATTATCAGAGGTTTAATGTTAACTTGACTGACGCCACTGGGGATCAAAACAGAAATGGCTTGTCAGAGGTTTACTATTAACATGACATGTCTTTACTCATTTCATCGGAGAAATGGACACAAGTATTTTTTTGTGGTCCTACCATTCTATGGGAGAGAATTGGTAAGAGATTTTGGAAGAGAGGATGGGACCAAGTCCCCTAGGATTTTTAGCAAATCCTTAGTTGTAAACGGATTTGGTATACCTTTACTAACTACCGTTTGAGTTAGGCTAGCCATGCTATTCCCCTCAGCATGATGAGCTGTCGAGGACTTATGTTGGACTTAAAAGCCAACATTTTTCTCTATCCTTAGCCGTCGGAGGCGTCGGATATTCATAGATAAATTAGAGAAGAGTAACAAGGCTAAAACTGAAGTTCGCACTTTGTTTCTTCTTCATTGTTTACATCATGCATCATGATGTAACCGGCATTCGATCGGCTCGACACTGACCGACCATGATGTGATCTAGTGGAGGAAGAAAAAAGCTTTTCTTTAGCGCTCTTCCAAACATCTTGGATCTGGAGGTTTTGATCAGAGGTGTAATGTTAACCTGATCATAGGAAGAGTCCTGTCAAGGATAGTATTTCTTTAAGAATCTGTCGTTGATCGGCATCATGAGCGTATTACCGTCTGGGGTTATAAGGCGGTATACTCCATTTGAGTAGACCAACTCCACTACAAATGGTCCTTCCCATTTAGGCTGAAATTTTCCTTTAGTCTTATGTGTCATCACCATGGGTCTTCTGATAGCTAAGACAAGGTCGCCTTTCTTATTGAAAGCCCGCTCCTTGACTTTCTTATTGAAAGCTCTGGAAATTCGAGCTTGATAGAGCTCGATTTGCTGTTGAGCTTGCAGGTGTTTATCGTATAAAGCCTCTAGCTCCTAGAGTCGCAGTCGATGCTTCTCATCGTTCGTCATCTCCGTTATCAAGGCAACGTGTAGAGATGGGATCTGGATTTCTAATGGGAGTACAGCTTCACAACTATATACCAATGAGAACGGTGTAACTTTCGTCGAGGTTCGTACTGTCGTATGATAAGCCCATAAGCATTCACCTAATTTGTCGTCCCAGTCACGTTGGCTCTTCGAGATGAATTTATTGAGAAGTTTCCCAATAGTCTTGTTGAAAGCTTCTGTAAGGTTGTTAGCGGCTGGATAGTATACCGTTGAAGACACACTCTGAATTCTAAACTTATTGCAGAACCTTTGAAAGGCTTGACTGACGAACTGGGGACGATTGTCAGGGACAATCCGTCGTGGCACGCCGAAGTGGTAGATCACATGATGTTTTATGAACTTGATCACGTCGGATGTCTTTACCTCCCTTAAAGGGATAACTTCAGCCCATTTAGAAAAGTAATCGGTTATGGTTAGGATAAATCGATGTCCTTTGGATGAAGGTGGGTTGATAGGGCCAACCACATCCATTCCCCACATTTTGAACGGCCATGAAGAAGTTGTAGGGCGAAGATGTCCTAGTGCCTGATGAATGAAGTCACCATGAATCTGACAAGCGTGGCATTATTTAGCATAAGCAATGGCGTCAAGAATCCTCTTTGGCCAATAATACCCTAGTCTTTAGAGTTAATCTCCAAGCTTCGGACCAGGCTGATGAGCTCCACACAGACCGTCACGAGCGTTTTGGAGTATTTCATGTGCCTCTTTGTGTGACAGGCAGCGGAGGAGGATTCCATCATGCGATCGGCGATACAGTGTTCTCTTGATCGCATTGTAGTAGAATTTAGGGGCTTTCCTTCTAATGACAATCGCCTCTTTAGGGTTATCAGGTAAAATGTCATACAGTACGTAGTCGATGTACGGGAATTGCCAATCACGAGCTCTGGACCTGTTGAAGTCTCTAAAGCTTCTTTGACTTGAAGATCTCTTGTCGGCTTTTGGTGGTCTTCAAAAGAGAATCTTGGACAATACAAGTCCTGGCTGTAGACAAGTATTTTCTCTGCTACTCCAGCTAGAAGAGTCAAGGAAGCAGCGATAGATGATAGTACATCTGCATGCGCATTTTGCTGGCGAGGTACATGTTCGATGTAGAAGTTTCTGAACCTCTCTGCCATGTAAACAGTCGTGTTATGATAGGGTACTAAGTCATCATGTATGACCTCGTACTCACCGCGAACTTGATTAACGATGAGATTTGAGTCACTGTATGCTTCGAGATTTTTAATGTTAAATCTTATCAGCGATTCGCATCCCGATCAAGAGAGCATTATATTCCGCTACATTGCTGAAACATGGCTCAGTTAATGAGAATGCAAAAGGGATCACGTAGTTCTGTGGGGAGACAAGTACTACCCCCACTCCTGCTATGATATTTTCTTGAGGACCCGTTCTCGATGCGCCGTCGACGAAGAGTTGCCACACCTGTCCTTCAAAAGATGCCTGGGTCAAGCAAACTTCAGCGATCTCATCTGGGAGATCCTCATAAAGTTTGGTCGCCCTTGAATCTGGATGCTCAGCCAGGAAATCTGCCACCGCCTGTCCCTTCACAGCTTTTTGTGGCAGGAATTGTATCTCATATTTAGAGAGGAACATGACCCATTTTGCCAATCGATCATTTAGTGATGATGGCTTTTTCATAAGCAATCTTAAAGTATTGACTTTTGATATGACATGTATAGTTTGGTCCACCAAGTAGTGTCACATTTTCTGGATGGCGAAGACCAATGCCAAGCATTCTTTTTCGATCAGACTGTATTGATGTTCGGCTCCGATCATAGTTCTACTCAGATAGTAGATTGCCTGCTCGTGTCCCTGATCATTATTCGGGGGCTAGCAAAGCTCCTAAATAATGATCCATTGATCGAACGTATATCAGAAAAGATTTTTCTGATACCAGAGCTGAAGGACAGGTGTGAAAGTACACCTAGAGGGGGGTTAATAGGTGTACGGCTAATCTATGAACAATAATGCAGAAATTAAAAACTTAATGCAACACACTTAGTGTAACTAACGAGTGTAGCCGAATTCCCGGTGAAGAGCTCTGGACTAACTCCTCTTGATTCCTCTGAATAAGAGTTGAGGTGCTATATGAAGCTCTCGTGGTTAAACACAAGTGAGGCACACAAACAAACACAACCAAGCATATAAGAGTGATATGACAATATGAATCAATGCAGGGCACAAAATAAGAGAGAGAGTTAGAGAAAGTGGATCAATGCAAACACCGAGATATGTTTCGAGGTTCGAGCACACAGCTCTACGTCCCCGCCTTCACACAAAAGGATTTTCACTAACTCGTCCACACAGGACTTCCCACACAGGGAAACCTCCAATGAGGATTTTGGGCAATACAATAACCGGGAGTACACAACTCCTCTCTCAAATACAACACAACCTCTACACTTAGAGGCTAGGCACAAAGCCACTCAAACACAATCACTTCACACTTGAGGGATTCCAACACAATCTCCACCTCTCACTAGAGGGAGCCAAATACCACTTCCACTATCACCTCACACTTGAGGGATAACAAATCAATCACCTCTTACTAGAGGGATATCACAAAGATGGAAGGTTTATAACTTGGTGATCATAAAGACCACAAACCAATTTCTTTTCCCACAAAACAAAGATCCTAATAGATAGGATAGAATGATAAGCTCAAGTGAGAAAATAAAGTATTTGGAAATGAAAACAACAAAGAAAAACATTTGGAAAAATCACAAGATAGATATTGAAATAAAGATCAAAAACCAATTCCCAAATACTCTATTTTTCTTTGAATTTTCCAACACTTTAAAAACAAATGAAGATAGATCTTTTGAACCCAAAACTCTTTTGAAAAACTTGCTGTTTAAACACTAGAGAAGTAGGAAATTTTTGCTCTCAAAATTCTTGTTAAAAACAGCTCTTGAATGGGGTATTTATAACCCCCAAGAAAATCTGCCCGTTGGCAGCTGAAAAGGCCCAGATTGGCCTTCCGGTCGACCGGCCGACGGTCAAAAATTCGACCGTTGAGCCCTCCGATCGATCGCCCGGTCGACCGTGCCAGAATCAGAGAGCAACGGCTCTCTGGCCGGTCGACCTCCCGGTCAACCGAGCTAGTTTACAGAGAGCAGAGCTCTCTGCCCGGTCGACCGACCGGTCGAGGAGGCTTTCCAGAGAGCAGAGCTCTCTGGCGGTCGACTGACCCGGTCGACCAGCCTCCCAGCTTGGCTGCGTGCACGTTCTGTGCACGTCGGTCAACCGGTCTGGTCGACCGCTCACTGCACGGTCGACCGGCTCGGTTGACTGACAGTCAGCCAGCCTGGCAACTATGGGACTGAAATACTTGGGTTTTTATTATCTAATTTAATCCCATAAAATCTCTAAAAATCCACAAAAATAAGTTCTTGTTATATCTTTGAAATACAAACATGTTTGAGTAAAAATCAAACCATGTTACAAACATTTTGAACCATTTTTGTAACTTAGAAATTTTGCCGAAAACCAAAAACCGTATTTTCCAAAACTTGAATTTTTGTCCAAAACTCATCCAAATACAAAAACATGATATTGAAACAACTTTGAAGCATATAGTATAATCCAATATACATGAAAGATATATATATCAATGTTTTTGACATTAAATCCAAAAATAAGTTTTGTTTAAATACAAAACTCAAATACATGAATAGTGTATCAAAATAAGTTTTTCTAAGTAGATGAAGCATATATGTATATAGATCAAATCTAATATACATTAAACCATGTAAACTTGTTTTGATTCAATTCTATTCATGAAAAACAAGATCGATTAAACCAAAAATCGAAAACCAACAAACATGAAACTTGAAACAAGTGTGTGTGTTGTGAGCTTGAGCATACCACACTATCTAATCTTTAACAATGGATCTAAACTAACTATTCTAAAATAAACTGAGATCTTCTTGTAGAGCGCCGTCTCCAAGTCGACTCGATCCAAACGTGATCCACCGAGCTTGACTCCAACGAGTGCTAGATATGAACTTTGACGCTCGGGCTCTTGAATCACCATGTGAAAGCTCCAAAACACCTTTGTTGAAGCTAATCACCTACTAATATCTTGGTTAAATATCTGAAACTAAATATCACAAGATTATTAGTAAACTATAACTACATAAGTTAATCATCATCAAAAATAGAGTGGAAGGCCTCTGGGCCAACAATCTCCCCCTTTTTGATGATGACAAAACTCATGGAGTTATATATGCATGGATTAAAGTTAAGCTTCAAAGAAGCTCCCCCTTAACTCATGCATAGCAATAAACAATAAGATATGCAATGAATATTAAACATGAATATGCATAAACATGCATAATGAAATAAACATGCTCTTGATACCAAATTTTTTAAAATAAATTACTTTTCCCTTTTTTTTAAAATAAACATGTTCTTAAATACCAATTGAAAATAGAAACTTAAGATAAACATGTTCTTTAAATAATTGCTCTTGATACTAATAAAAATTTCAATTGAAAGCTTTATCAATGAAAGTAATAAAATCTCTTGATATCAATCAATAAAAATTCTTGATACTAATTGAAAGATAATCAATAAAAGCTCTTGATACCAACAATAAAAATTAAAACAAAAGTTCTTGATACCAATAAAACAAAACAACAAAATATGTTCTTGATACTAATATCCATGCTCTTGATACCAATATCAACAAAATATCAAAACATAAAACAAACTCTCTTGATACCAATATGAAACAAACTTTGATATTATAATCTTACAAATAAACAATAAACATGCATATAAACTCAAATACTTCTTCCCCTTTTTGTCAATCATCAATAAAGGGTTTAAAGTAAACAATAAAACAATGTTCTCCCCCTTTTTGTCTGAAACAAAAAAAATCAATAAGGGGTGAAATCAAATCAAAGCATTATGATACCAATTGAAAAAAAAATATATCAATTTAGTGCATCATGATATCAATTGAAAATAAATAAAACATACCAACTGAAAGTACATAAAACAAATATTTTTAATATAAATTTAAATAAACATGCATATATTATACCAATAGAAAGTAAATAAAACATTTTGAAGAAATCAACCAAAATTTTGATATCAATTGAAAGATGTAAACATATAGGTAATCTTGATATCAATTGTAAAAATTAGTACCAATTGAAAGTAATTTTTCATTAGGAGCATATGATACCCAAAAAAAATCAATATCATTTTTCAATCATTTTTCAACATAAAGTGTGGGAGTAAAATACTAAAGGTAAACAAAACTAATTAAAAGGTGAAATATGAATTTTCTCCCCCTTTATGAAATACCAAACAAAATGATGCATAAGCTTGTATAAGATACCAATTGAAACATAATCAATTGAAATATAATAGTCATTTAAGAAATCAAGCTTAGCATAATCAAAATTTGTGCTCAAAGATATAGGGATATAATAAGCACAAATAAAATACATATGTATGAAAAAATTAATACCAATCGAAATTGATACTATTTGAAGTGTAAGCATACATATATAAAAAAAACATATATGAGTATATAGAAAGAATGTCAATAGTGATACCAATTGAAAAGATCCAATGATACCAATTGAAAGTATAATAAGAATCAAGTGTATAGCTCATATTCTCTGCCACTCATTCCATGCACATGTTTAAATAGATTTTCAATATAAGCATATAAGGCATGGTCACCCAACCAGCCGCCCTTAGAAGGGTAGGGGTTTTCAAAAATAAGTTTGAAAATATAATATGTTTGAAAACTCTACCATATGAAAATACCGCAACTAGTTATATGAAAAATTTGAAAACTAGTACGAAATCCTTCAAGCAAGGAATAAAACAAAAATATATTTTATGAAAAATATGTAAGTCACACGATCATCAACACTCAAAATCTATAAGGCACATATCATACTCATGAAAACAAAATCATGAGAAAATATTAAGTAAAGTGAGTGTATAAGAGTTATGTGAAACACATCATCATGAAAATAGGCAATCAAGCTCAATATGAAATTCCTTAAAAACATGAAAATCATCAAAACTAGAATCCTTCAAGGTATATGTATGTTTTGTACAAACTAGAGTATACATACATATCCAAACATAAACGAGTCCACAAAAGTATATGCATGAAGGCAAGTGGCTCATGGATGTATATGTATAACTATTAGTTTAGACAAAATAGACATATACATGAAGTTAAACATAAACTTGAAAAACATGTACAAAATGTGGAATACAAGTCAAAATGTATGAATCATCAAAACTAGACTATAGTAGTACATCTAATGAGTACAAATGAGCGTTTACGCACAAACACATAATAATTTATTTGTGGCTCACTAGTTGTACAAGTATATACCTAAGTTTTAATGAAAACTAACATCTAGACATGTAATCAAAACATGAAGCATAGAAATCAAAATAAAACTCATATGATCATTATGTAAATGCACATGCATTAGATCTATGATATACACAATAGTTAAAATAAATGTGAGAACACAAAGGTATAAGTCCATATTAAACATGGGTGTCTCAAATACTAATCATGTATGTCATAGGACTAATAAACATGGCATATGGCATAATAAACATTAAAACATCAAACATGCTAAAAATCAACAATATGAAACGCATGTAAACATAAATGAGGAGTAAGAGATCGTTACTAAAACCGATGAGGGTACATCTCTATGTCTCCAAACCATGGTGGTCTTTCCACCAAACTCCCCTTGAAAGTGATGCATCCATATAGTCCTCTTTAAGCTCAGAACGCATCCACCTCAAGGCACCATCACTCTCACGTCATGTGAGAGCCCACACCTACATCAAAAATAGGAGTGGTCTTTAGTACCCACACTCTTTTGGGTCCATGGGGGTTAGCTCCTTTCCTAACCCAAACAAATTTAGTTGCTAAATTTGAATCATGTATACAATCATAACAAAACTTAGCAAGGTGGCCCTTACGTCCACAATGTGTACAAGTGTACACATGAGCATACATTGTGTGATGGGTGTGAACGTGGGGAGCATGCGTATGCCGTGTATGGTGTGCATGCATAGATGGAACTTATTTCTTTCGAAACATAGATTCCAAACGTGTATGATTCAAAGCACAATGGCTCAAAGTGGAGCCCAAACAATCCACACTCCTCTTAAGCATACAAATATCATTTTCAATCATGGAAAAAGAGGTGCATGCAATAGGTGAGCTAGATGATAAAGCTATACTAGCATGGCAAACATGAGAATCAATATCATTTTTCAAAGAAATGTTTTTATTGAAAACCAAATCCAAATCCTTTGAAATAGAAACAATTTTCATTTTTAAAGATTCATTTTCTTTTTACAACAAAATCAAGTTTTGAAGACAAGATCTAATTTTCTTCAAAACCTCATTGTAATCATTTTTATTTTTCAAAATCTTGTTTTCATTTAGGACAAGATCAAGCTTAGATTTCAATGAATCCCTTTTATTAGAAATCTCAACCTTCTCTTGCAAAGCCAACTCAAGTTTTGAAAATAAATCCTTATTTTCTTTATTTAATTTACAAGTTTTTTTTTCAAAACTTTATATTTTTTCAAGAGGTTCTCACAAACAATAGATAGCTCTTCATTTAAAGCATCGGCATCCATACTATCAAGATCATCAAAAGAAGAGGTAGCACTATCTAGTTGAGTATCCAAATGTACCTAAAGGGAGTCATTCCCTTGGACCATGTAGCATCGTAGTTCGGATTCATCCTCACTAGATTCCTTCTCCATTTAGATTGGCAATTGAAGCTTGGAGGAGGTCAACGTGTTCCACACTGCAAAGGCGGAATCATAGTTAGAAATCATAGAAAGATATTCTTTATTGAGCGTTCTTCTAAGTGCCATTAGGGCTTGTGCATTGGCCTCTATATGCTTGCTATTACCAAGATAGGATTTCTTGGTGGCGGCAAGGAAAACATGCAAGCCTAGGGTTTTCAAGTACATACTCATCCTAAATTTTCACATGTCAATGTTGGAAACATCAAACATGGGAGGTGTCAAGCAATCCATGAGTGTGTGTAAACAATATACATGTGCAAATGCAAATGATAGATTAGCAAAACCAAGATCACACTCCTAGGTGATTAAACCAAATATCAGGAGCGTAGGCTCTGATACCAATTGAAAGTACACCTAGAGGGGGTGAATAGGTGTACGGCTAATCTAGGAACAATAATGCTGAAATTAAAAACTTAATGCAACACACTTAGTGTAACCAACGAGTGTAACTGAATTCTCGGTGAAGGGCTCTGGACTAACTCCTCTTGATTCCTCTGAATAAGAGTTGAGGTGCTATATGAAGCTCTCGTGATTAAACACAAGTGAGGCACACAAACAAACACAACCAAGCATATAAGAGTGATATGACAATATGAATCAATGCAAGGCACAAAATAAGAGAGAGAGTTAGAGAAAGTGGATCAATCGCAAACATCGAGATATGTTTGAGATTCGAGCACACAGCTCTACGTCCCCGCCTTCACACAGAAGGATTTTCACTAACTCGTCCACACAGGACTTCCCACACAGGAAAACCTCCAAAGAGGATTTTGGGCAATACAATAACCGGGAGTACACAACTCCTCTCTCAAATACAACACAACCTCTACACTTAGAGGCTAGACACAAAGCCACTCAAACACAATCACCTCACACTTGAGGGATTCCAACACAATCTCCACCTCTCATTAGAGGGAGCCAAATACCACTTCCACTATCACCTCACACTTGAGGGATAACAAATCAATCACCTCTCACTAGAGGGATATCACAAAGATGGAAGGTTTACAACTTGGTGATCACAAAGACCACAAACCAATTTTTTTCCCACAAAACAAAGATCCTAATATATAGGATAGAATGATAAGCTCAAGTGAGAAAATAAAGTGTTTTGAAATGAAAACAACAAAGAAAAACACTTGGGAAAATCACAAGATAGATATTGAAATAAAGATCAAAAACCAATTCCCAAATACTCTCTTTTTCTTTGAATTTTCCAACACTTTAAAAATAAATGAAGATAGATCTTTTGAACCCAAAACTCTTTTGAAAAACTTGCTGTTTAAACACTAGAGAAGTAGGAAATTTTCGCTCTCAAAATTCTTGTTGAAAACAGCTCTTGAATGGGGTATTTATAACCCCCAAGAAAATCTGCCCGTTGGCAGCTGAAAAGGCCCAGATTGGCCTTCCGGTCGATCGACCGGTCGACCAGCCAACGGTCAAAAATTTGACTGTTGAGCCCTCCGGTCGACCGCCCGGTCGACCGTGCCAGAACCAGAAAGCAACGGCTCTCTGGCCGGTCGACCGAGCTGGTTTACAGAGAGCAGAGCTCTCTGCCCGGTCGACCGGAGGCTTTCCAGAGAGCAGAGCTCTCTGGCGGTCGACCGACCCGGTCGACCGGCCTCCCAGCTTGGCTGCATGCACGTTCTATGCACGTCGGTCGACCGGTCCGGTCGATCGCTCACTGCTACGGTCGACCGGCCCGGTCGACCGGCAGTCAGCCAGCCTGGCAACCATGGGACTGAAAAACTTGGGTTTTTATTATCTAATTAAATCCCATAAAATCTCTAAAAATCCACAAAAATAAGTTCTTGTTATATCTTTGAAATACAAACATGTTTGAGTAAAAATCAAACCATGTTACAAACATTTTGAACCATTTTTGTAACTTAAAATTTTGCCGAAAACCAAAAACCGTATTTTCCAAAACTTGAATTTTTGTCCAAAACTCATCCAAACACAAAAACATGATATTGAAACAACTTTGAAGCATATAGTATATGGATAGAATCCAATATACATGAAAGATATATACATCAATATTTTTGACATTAAATCCGAAAATAAGTTTTGTTTAAATACAAAACCCAAATACATGAATAGTGTATCAAAATAAGTTTTTCTAAGTAGATGAAGCATATATGTATATAGATCAAATCTAATATACATTAAACCATGTAAACTTATTTTGATTCACTTCTATTCATGAAAACCAAGATCGATTAAACCAAAAACCGAAAACCAACAAACATGAACTTGAAACAAGTGTGTGTTGTGAACTTGAGCATACCACACTATCTAATCTTTAACAATGGATCTAAACTAACTATTCTAAAACAAATCGAGGTCTTCTTGTAGAGCGCCATCTCCAAGTCGACTCGATCCAAACGTGATCCACCGAGCTTGACTCCAACGAGTGCTAGATATGGACTTTGACGCTCGGGCTCTTGAATCACCATGTGAAAGCTCCAAAACACCTTTGTTGAAGCTAATGACCTACTAATATCTTGGTTAAATATCTGAAACTAAATATCACAAGATTATTAGTAAACTATAACTACATGAGTTAATCATTATCAAAACTAGAGTGGAAGGCCTCTGGGCCAACAAGGTGGATGCGTGAGGTACCGCTTGATTTCCTCAAACGCTTGTTGGCAAGCGTCATTCCAAATGAATGAAACTTCCTTCTTCATCAATTTGGTGAAGGGTTGGCATCGTCCTGAGAGATTTGAGATGAACCTCCGTATATATGCCAGCTGCCCTTGCAATCCTTTAAGCTCTCTAAGACTTTTTGGGGGTTGCATCTCTTGGACAGTGCGGACTTTCTCTGGGTCAAGGTGGATTCCTTTGGATGTAACAACAAACCCTAGAAATTTACTACTGGCTACCCCCAGGAAGAATTTGGTGGGGTTCATCTTCAATTAATGCGCCCCCATAATATTGAATACTGCTTTCAGATCTGCAATGTGATCGCCTTTGGCATGGCTTTTTACTGCAATGTTGTCAACGTAACATTCTATTGTTTTGCATATATGCTCGTGGAAAATTACATTCATAGCTCTCTGGTATGTTGCCCCCGAGTTCTTGAATTCGAAGGGCATGACAGTATAAGAATATACGCCTAATGATGTCCTGAAAGATGTATGCTCCTCATCATCAGGGTACATCTTAATTTGATTGTATCCTGAGAATCCGTCCATGAAAGACATTCGTTCGAACCTACACGTATTGTCGATCATGACATCTGTGATTGAATGGAGGAACTTATCTTTAGGACACACCTCATTTAGATCGTGGAAGTCAATACAAACCCGAATCTTCCCATTCTTCTTGATAACTGGAACGATATTGGCTACCCAATTAGGATGTTGTTCCTCCCTGATGAAACTGGAGTTTATGAGCTTCTCTCAGAGCTTTCCTTGTCGACTTTGATAGTCTTAGGAGCTCGTAAAGGGTGATCCTAGTCGGGATATTGGCCAGTTGAGCTAAGACATCAAAGCGATAAGGTGCTGAACTTCTTTCTGCTTTGTCCTTCGGGAGGGACTTGGCATATCGAATCTCCTTTTGTTTCTCCACGGGTTGCTTCATGGATTGCTTGGTTGGATCAGGGGTGGCTTTAGGTGCATTTGCCACCATCTCGTCGTATTTCTTCAAATATGACTGACCCGACCGAGTTTCGGCCACCAATGGTGCATTCAGCTCTGCGGCCAGGACGATTGTCTCCTCCTCTGAGTCAGTTAGTGAGGGGACATCAGTCTCTGCTTCCCGAGAGGAAGCGTACACCACATTGCAAAGTGAAGCTTTTGTCTTACTTTTGGACTTTCTGTTGGTAACAATAGTCCATTGTTGGCTTTCAACAAGGTCGGGATGAACCCACATGATTTCTCCCTGAGGAGTAGGAACAGGTTTGAGACCTTTCTCCTGTTGCTGATGTGGATCTATATTGAGTACCCTTAGTTCCCCTTTCGGGATGGAAACTACTCCGGCTGGTGTTGGAGGCTGTATCCCGAACTGAAGGAATGACATCATGTTAGCCGTCACTTTCTTCTGCTCCGGGCGGAGCTTGAGCACTTCCGCATCAATCAGTGCTTGAAGGATGTCTTTGAATATATAACAGCTCTTAGTAGGGTGCCCCAGTATCCTATGATACAAGCAGTAATTGAGATTGTCGGTCTTGCCGACCTCTTCAGGGCATCTAGCTTCAGGAAGTTTTAATCTGCTATTTTTATTGAGTAACTTGAACAACGAATCGACATGTTCGTCCTTGAAAGAGTTGCCTGTTGGCGCGCGGCTGACTTGAAGAACCACCCCCTCTAGTCTGCTGAGATTTAACGGGAGATTTCGTCTCTGTTGCCAGTGTATCATTCCTTTTTGATTGGAAAGATACTTCTGGCGCGCGCCTTGTCGTTTTTTCGGGTCTGGGCATATTTTCTTCCACCTTAACCCTGGTGACAATCTCTTTTGCCTGTTCACCTTGCTGAACCAACTGTTTTTAGGTGCGGCTTTCAGCAACTCCAATCTGGGATAGAAGCGAAGTTTGCAAATTGTGATGGCATGTTTCCACCAGAGTGGCCTGGGTCATACCGCTAGGACATTAGAGTGCCATATTCCAAAATCTTTCCATAAATGCTTTGACCGACTCTCTTTTTCGTTGCCTCATTGCCAGGAGAGTTGGCATGGTGATCTCTGAATCGTCTTCGAAGAAGCGCGTAAGGAAAAGCTTCTCCAAATCACCACAGTTCTTAATGGAGCCTTCTGGGAGTTTCATGAACCATTCAAAGGCGAGTCCCTTTAGAGTGCCGAGGAACAAACATGCCAAGATGGCATCGTTTGCTGCTACATTCCCTGTCTGAGACTTAAAGTAGTATTGGTTCGGTGTCCCTTTGCCATCGAAGGCCTGTACGGTCGGAGCTTTGAATTTATGAGGGTACGGACAAGGTCCCATTCGGCCAGGTACGGCCGACCACTCCTGCTTCTTAGAGGCCTTTTCGATTGGCGAGGGCTTCCAGACGCTGCTCTAGTTTATTCATTCTTTTAGAATGAGTACTCCCATTCTCTAAATTGCCTTCTTCTTCAGACGAAGTCTTGGACGACTCGAAGTTGGATTGTCCCTCCTCCTCGGTATGCACAGAAGATGAACTCTCTCCTTCCTTCCGTTTGCCTTTAGACTTCTTAGAAGGAGTTTTGGGTTTCGGCCTTCTCCCGCTCTCAAGCAATTGTGAAAGCATTTGCTTGAGGGTGTCGATAGATTCTTGTTGGGTGTGAATCATATCGAGTTGTTCTTTCTGGGCCTAGGCTTGCTGTTCAAAGCGCCTGGTCATCTTCTCAGGAGTGTTTACTATATACGCGAAGGCTTTCTTCTCTACCGAAGAGTTCAAGGCCTGTGATTCTGCAATGGCAGAGTGTGACTCACTCACTTCAATGCCCTGGGTTAGAGCACTGTAATCAACTGGCGCTACCGCGCCAGTCCGAGTGCGAGTATTCTGATACACTCCTTCTGATTCAGTGTCAGACTCATCAGAGCTGACTATCGGTTATTTTTCTCTACTTCTGCTAGGCGTAGAGCTTGGACCCACCATGTTCGCAGTGACTTCGGGGTACTCAGTATGAGAGAAGGTTCTCTTCGTGCGGGAACGACGCCTTTTGGCTGATCGAGAGGTTGACATTAATCGTCTGAATACCGACTGCTTGCTTACATGTGAGCTGCAGTGACATTCAGAGAGCTTTGCTGTGATGAGCCGTTCACAGCAACATAATGGAGCGATTTGATTGGCACTCCTCCTCTTTGTCAGATAATTTCTTAGATCCGTGGGAGGGGAATCAAAGAGACTAGCCTCGGGTTTTCGAGGGCTTTTCAACTTCTGAAAGCTAACTTGCGTCGCAGATCTGAAATGCAGGGTTTAGAGACGCGGAGCTCACGTTCTGCAGAAAAGACGCAGCTCTCGCGTTTTGGCTTTGAAACGCGAATCTCGTGCCTCTGCTGAGAAGAGACGCGGAGCTCGCATTACTGATTGTTAAGTTCGGTCAGTGACATTTGGGAAACGCGGACTTGAAAATCACCTAGAGGGGGGTGAATAGGTGATGGCTATACTTAATGACAAATAATGCGGAATTAAAAACAAATTAACAATAACCAATAACAATTAAATAAAGCTTGCAAAAGAGTAAGCAATATAAGTGCAAGTAAATAGAGAGAGTAGAGTTTAGAGAGATAGTAGGCAATCGCAAACACAAGGATATGTTTAGAGGTTCGAGCCACTGCTCTACGTCCCCGCCTTCAACACGATGAAGGATTTTCACTATGTGTGATCCCACCGGATCGTCAATCGGTTACAAGTTCTCACTAGAACTCTTCGGACACACTTGTCCTCTCTCACGGTGCCGCAACACCAACTAGGAGCTCACTAGCTCGCTCGAGGACGCAACCTCTACAACTTCTCAATTGAAGAAAACGGTGATCAACACTTGACCATAAAGATAGCTCACAAGCACAACCCTACAACCAAGATGAGGAGGTGAAACACTTGGGATTGTGTAGTGCAAATAACAAGTAGAGAAGTAGAGGGAAGGCTTGATTGAAACGAGAAATTGTATTATAAATAGTTTAGAAAATCTTAGTCTCGTTTCAAGTTAACCGCGTAGCAAAGGCTAGACGGGTCGATCCACAGGAAAGGATGCGATGAAAGCGTTTCGGAACAATCTTCTCTGTATTTTACTTGGAAAAGAAAAAGAGAGATTGATTAGATTTGATCAAGTTTGAGAAATATAGTTTACCAATTATCTGCCACAACCCATAGTATTAGTCTTAAAGAGTGAATATCATATTGAATGAAGAAGCATCTATCCTAGGTCTTTGATTGATAATCAAGTAAGATGAATGATGTTGGAATCCTAACTAGTGTGCATTAATAAAGATTAAACGTTCGTTAATCTTAATTTCAAAGCATAGCATAAAAGAAGTTTATTTACTTAAAGTTATGCTATCAAGGTTTTTAAGTATGAACTAAGAAGAATCATTTAAGAATTGCAACCTGAATTAAGGTAAACCTAATCATCAATTCATCTTCAAGAAGACCATTTTATTCCTAGGGTTTTTAACAATAATGGACATCAATCAATTCACCTTTTAAACTAAACTAGGGTTGATCGAGAGATTAGCAAACTATAGATTGAATTTAGTTATTCATTATTTTATTTTATTTTAACCTTTATGTTTAATCCAAAAAATTGCATGAAAGCGAAAAGAAGAAAAAGTAATTTCTAAGCAGAAAAACTGAATTAAATAGCAAAGAAGAATGAGTAACCTTTTATTGGATGTCACTGACCAATTTACAACGCTCCTCGTTCTTCAAAATATTCTTCTTCAAATAATAAAAACGAAAATGCAAGAAATTTCGGAAAGAGGAAAAATCTAAAGAAAAATCCTAAACTTAGTCTCTGCATCCCCCTCTCTGTTGCTCTGCAAGAGTATTTATAGGAGGTATAGGAAGTAGAGTCCCATTACAACTCTGTCACGAAAATCCGTAACCAATCTCATCCAAACGGCCGCGGAATCGCGGCTATGGCCGCGTTTCTGCGACAATAGCATGGCCAATGGCCACGCGCTTTCTTGCGTGGCCTCCTCTGGTCCGTTCATCTGGGCTACTCCTTCTGGATTTTGCATTCAAATCTTCTATCTTGAGATCTCGAGATAACTTGGGAAGCAAGTTATCACAAATCCGAATTTATAAAAGGATTTGTTCTTTATCTTTAAGCTTTTCTCTCTTTTTATCTTTATCCTTGTATTGCAGGCAACTAGGTTTAAGTAGAAGTCCATCTTATCCTTTCCTCCTCCTTTTAGCAATTAGGAGTTCTATTTTATCCTTCCTCTTCCTCCCTTATAAAATTCAAGTTTAGATTAGGTTAGATAAGATAGAAACTTCTAAATTACTACAATTAATGTTGCATGTGGGCTTGTGGGATTCTTGGGCTTTTGGGCTTCACTTGGGCTTTATTTCTTTATTTTTTTAATTACTCAAGGCCTGCACACATTAAACAATAAAACATTAGTAACAGTGCTTAATAAAAGAATAAAATAGGGAAATATGATGGTAAATGTGATAATAATTATGCACTTTTTACTACCTATCACACCCCCACACTTATCTTTTTGCTCGTCCTCGAGTAAAAATTAAAAAGAAAAAGAAAAGAAAAACTAATCTATCCTAACTCACTTTCGTAGGCATCACGGTTGCACTTAGCATGTGCAACAAGCCGTTAAACCTCTAGGTTACCCCCTAGAGGACGAGTGTTGTCTCGTGAGGGTTTTCAGCGAATTACACCCACAAAATCCATAAAAGAAAAAAGATGTTAGTGATTAATAATTTTTTTTATTTTGAAAAAGGAGAGAAATATTTGAAATATATTTGAAGAAACTAAGTAATCTATAAGTTTTAGGATTATCATTTTTATTCATTCTTGAACTTAGTCTTTATATAATAATTTGTTATCAATTTTAGGTAAGAATTAAAATTGAATTTTCGTATAGTCTCTTTTGTTACTCAAAGTCATATGTATCCTTGTGAATCTTTGTTAGGGATTCTTTTACTTGGACTCCCATTCCTCTCTATTATTTTTCTCCCTTTTTTTTAATATGTATAACTCATCTAATTTTCTTTTGTGTAAGTACCAAGGCTTCTTGAGGCTCTCATACCTAACTAATTGACTATTAGATGTGTTAGTACATATATAGATAATATTTCTTAGTTTTCTTAGGCTTTCTAATCCACCCATGTAGTGAGCCTAAGGTCGGTGGCTTCCAAACCGGTTGATTTTAGGGCACCGGATGAGAAAACACCCCACGGACTTAAGGACTCGAGTGAACTAGGCCACAAAACTAAGGACTTTATTTATAAAATTACCTTTAGGCGTGAATACTTATGCTTCTTGAGGACTTATGCTTCTTGAGGCACATGTATCCAGCTTAATCAGTGAAATTTTTTTATTTTATATATATATTTTTTATTTTAATTTTTTTATAAGCCACAAGAGTCTTTGTCTTAGAATCCTTGATGTGTAAGTGTATTAGGTATGCATATTTCATTAAGGAAAAAATCAAGACTAATTAATTATTCAATTTTTTCTCCTATTCCTAAAAAAAATCCTACAATTTATTTTATTTTGACAAAGTTTTTAGAAATCCTAATCATGATTTTCCTAATTTTTAAGATTAACTTGAATTTCTTTCAAAAGATAAGTCAAAATATTGTCTCCTTAGTCAACTATATATATATATATATATATATATATATATATATATATATATATATATATATATAAATTTTTTTTATTTATATATTTTTTTATAAATTTTTTTTATATATATAGTTAATAACCGAAGATTAGTCAGTTATGTTAACAGCTCCTTACAATAAAATTTTTTTATTTTTTTTAGAAGGTTAGTACTCTCCCCCACACTTATCTCATGCATTGTCCTCAATGTATGCATGTATGTATAAATGCATGAAATGAACTAGCAGAGAGGTAGAGTTACCGATACAAAAAGACCCATGGCTGCGTTTGCCTCCGGTACTGATTCCAAAAATGGTTTCAGACGTTGACCATTTACCTTGAATATATTTCCATTTTTAGGGTCATATATCTCTATGGCTCCATGTGGAAACATAGTTTTAACAATGAAAGGCCCTGTCCATCTTGATTTTAACTTTCCGGGAAAGAGATGAAGTCTAGAGTTATAGAGTAATACTTTTTGTCCTTGGACAAAAGTTTTTCTCGTGATGAACTTATCATGAAAAACCTTAACCCTATCCTTCATAATTTTCTCATTTTCATATGTCTCATTTCTTAACTCCTCAAGTTCAGAAATTTGTAATTTTCAAAGTTCACCGGCCTTATCTAGATCAAAATTCAGCTGCTTAATTGCCAATAAGGCTCTGTGCTCTATCTCAACAGGAAGGTGGCAAGCCTTTCCAAAGACTAGTCTATAAGGAGACATTCCTAGAATCGTTTTAAAGGCGGTCCTATATGCCCATAAGGCATCTACCAATTTGGTGGACCAGTCCTTCCTGTTTTGATTCACAGTTTTCTCCAAGATAAGCTTAACTTGCCTATTTGAAACTTCTGCCTGCCCACTGGTTTGAGGATGATAAGGTGTAGATAATTTATGTGTTATGACATATTTTCGCATAAGAGCTTCAAAAGTTCTATTGCAAAAATGTGTACCATTATCACTAATTATGGCACGAGGGGTTCTAAAGCGTGAGAAGATGTTTTCTTTCAAGAATTTGACAACAACTTTGTTGTCATTTGTCTTGCAAGGGATGGATTCAACCCATTTGGATACGTAATCTACAGCCAACAAGATGTATTGGTGCCCAAATGAATTAGGGAAGGGACCCATAAAATCAATGCCCCAAACATCAAAGAGTTCTACTTCTAGAATTAGATTTAGAGGCATCATATTACTTTTAGAAATCCTTCCTATCATTTGGCATCTTGTGCAAGTTTTGCAAAAGTCAAATAAGTCTTTGAACAAAGTGGGCCAATAGAAGCCATTTTGTAGAACCTTTTCCGCTGTTTTGCGGGGACCGAAGTATCCACAGCAAGCAAATTCGTGACAAAAGGCTAGAACGCTTCTAGTTTCCTCGTCGGGAACACACCTCCTAATTATTTGATCGCTACAATATTTGAAGAGGTAAGGGTCCTCCCATATGAAATACCGGACTTAAGACAAGAACCAGTATCTATCCTGTTTTGACCAACTAGATGGTGTTTGGTTTGTAACTAAGTAATTAACTATGTCGGCAAACCATGGTTCCGTAGAGATGGCTAGAAGTTGTTCGTCGGGAAAATTATCGTTGATGGGCAATTCGTCGGAAGGTGCGTTTGGCACACGAGAAAGATGGTCTGCGATGACATTTTCGACACCCTTTTTGTCTCGAATTTCGAGATCAAATTCTTGAAGGAGGAGGATCCAACGAATGTGTTGGGCCTTTGTATCCTTTTTGAGCATTAGGTATCGAAGTGCAGAATGGTCGGTGAATATTGTGGTTTTGATCCCAAGTAGGTATGGGCGAAATTTCTCCAAAGCGAACACTACTGCCAAGAATTCTTTCTCGGTCGTAGTATAGTTCATTTGGGCATCACTAAGTGTCCTACTTGAATAATAGATCACGTGTTGCTTGTTATCTTTGCGTTGTCCTAAGACAGCGCCTATCGCAAAATCTGAGGCATCACACATGATCTCAAAGGGTTTGGACCAGTCCGGAGGTGAGATGATAGGTGCAGAGATAAGTTCCAATTTTAGCTTCTCCCATGCGCTACTGCACTTATCATCAAAGATGAAGGGCACGTCTTTGGCTAAAAGGTTTGTAAGGGGTCCAGCAGTTTTGCTAAAATCCCTAATGAACCCTATGGTAAAACCCAGCGTGTCCTAAGAAAGAACGAATGTCCTTCACGCATCGTGGAATTGGGAGTTTGGCTATAATCTCCACCTTAGCCTTATCCACTTTGATCCCTTTCCTAGATATCTCATGACCTAGGACAATCCTATGCTGCACCATAAAGTGGCACTTTTCCCAATTTAGGGTCAAGTTCTTTTCGGTGCACCTTTTTAGCACTAGCTCTAAGGGATGGAGACATTGGTCAAACGAATTTCCATAGACAAAGAAATCGTCCATGAAGATCTCCAAGAAGCGCTCGACCATGTCGGAGAAAAGGCTTAACATACAACGTTGGAATGTGGCGGGGCCATTGCATAGGCCAAAAGGCATTCGGCGATAGGCAAACGTCCCAAATGGACACGTAAATATTGTCTTTTCTTGGTCCTCCGGGGCTATTGGGATTTGGTTATACCCTGAGTAACCGTCCAAGAAACAGTAATACTCATGGCCCGCTAATCGTTCCAGCATTTGGTCGATAAATGGGAGGGGGAAATGGTCTTTTCTAGTAGCGGCGTTCAACTTGCGATAGTCTATGCACACTCGAACCTTGGTAGGTAGTCGTGTTTGCACTAACTCTTGCTTGTCATTTTCCACCACAGTAAAACTGGACTTCTTAGGGACCACGTGCACTGGGCTGACCCATTCGCTATCGAAAATGGGATAAATGATCCCATTATCCAACAGTTTCAATATTTCGGCTTGTACAGCCTCTTGCATGAGCGGGTTTAGCCTACGCTGTGGGTCCCTCTTCGGTTTAACCCCTTCATTTAGATGGACTCTATGCTGGACTATTTTAGGGCTTAGTCCCTTGATATCGGCCATAGTCCAACCAATGACTTCCCTATGTCTCCTAAGGGTTATCAATAGGTCTTCCTCTTGCCTATCAGTCAAATTGGAGGGACCTATGACTGGTAACGTCTCTTGTTCATCAAGGTAGACGTACTTAAGATGTTTAGACAAGGTCTTTAACTCCAAGGAAGGAGGTGGCTCAATGGGTGTAGGTGTTAAGCTTAAATTCTCCATATCTATAGAATTTGGACTGGCTGCCCACTCAATCTCATCAAGGTTGAGATTACTAGATTCTAACTCTTCTTCATCCTTTGATTCTAGTGTGATCTCCTCTTTGTGCTCACTAGTCATATTCTCAATGAAGTTGACCTCAAAGGGTTGGTCGTTTATGTCGTAGGGGTTTTTACCTAAGTTGAAAACATTAACTTCCTTGGTCATATCTCCAAAAGTCAATCTCATGGATTCGTTTCTATAATTTATGATTGCGTTAGCGGTTGCTAGGAACGGTCGTCCTAAGATGACGGGAGTTTGGGACCTAGGATTAGACACAGGTTGTGTCTCTAAAACAATGAAATCGACTGGGTAAATGAATTCTCTTACCCGTATAAGAACATTATTGATCTCTCCCTTTGGAACTTTAATTGATCGATCAGCTAATTAGATCGTAACTTGAGTTGGGTTGAGTTCACCTAAGCCAAGTTGCTGATATACGGAGAAGGGAAGCAAATTAATGCTTGCTCCTAAATCGAGAAGTGCTCGACTAATTTCAGCTCGACCTATTGTACAAGAAATGGTGGGGCAACCAGGGTCCTTATACTTGACTGGGATCTGATTGGACAATAGCTCACTAATGTTAGTGGCTAGAAAAACCTTCTTGGGTACATTTGTCTTTCTTTTCTTGGTGCACATGTCCTTAAGGAATTTGGCATAACTAGGGACCTGTTGGATTGCATCAAGAAGTGGTATATTAAGCCTAACTTGATTAAACACCTCGAGTAGTTTCTCCATATGTGCATTATTATTACTTCTAAGCCTATTTGAAAATGAGGCTATAGGTTGGTGCACTTGTTTTGCTAACGTATCAACTTCAGTTTCTTTGGAGTTTTGTGGAGATAGAGTAGAACTAGATGGAATGGACAATTGAGCTGGGTCCTATGGCATGGATACTTGATTGTCAACTTGTTTCCCTGATCTCAATGTATGAACCAAGTTACACTGGTTTGGGTCTTGAGCCTTATTGCTTGCCTTGGATTCTTAGGGTTTGGCAATGGTTGACTTGGTAGAGTTCCCTTTTGTCTTTTTTGTTGATTTAGTTGCATCTCTATCCTAGTCAAGACTTGAGCTAGTGTGTCTTGGCTCTTAACTAGAGTGTCCACCTTTCTTTCCATATTGGAGAATCTTGTTTCCATCTGTGAATTTTGGAAAGAAGGTGGAGGATTTTGGTTGGGATAATTTTGTTGATAAGAAGATTGTTGAAAATTGCTGGAGAATTTGGGCCTTATGTGATCATTGTTGTTTGGGCCCCATGAGAAATTTGGGTGATTTCTCCAACTGAGATTATAGGTGGACGAATATGGATTGTTAGCGGGCCTTGTGAAGGCCACACTCATATGCTCGGGCAAAGTTTGATGAGCTATAAAGACGGGACATTCCTCGAACATATGGTTCATGTCTTGACAATAAGTACAGCCCGCCGAAGGTGTTGGGCTGACTTGGTTCACTGAGACTAGTTCTTTAGTTTCAAGAGCTTCTAGTCTTCACATCACAGCAACTAGTTTAGCTTCGGTAGCTATATTAGCCTCAATGGAATGGACACCTCCTTTAGAAGAGTTACGGTCGGAGTTGGTTCCCATTAAATGGTATTATCAGCCAATTCTTCATATAATAACCATCCTTCGTGTTCGTTCTTTTTCAAAAATCCTTCTTGGCACATGGATTCTAATAGGGTTTTTGTTTGATATTCTAATCCATCATAAAGAGCTTGGCAAAGTCGCCATTTCTCTATCCCATGGTGAGGGCATTGGGCAAGGAGGTCCTTAAAACGTTCGAAGTACTTCCAAAAAGGTTCATTGGCCATTTGCTTAAACTGCAAGATGCTTTTCCTAATTAGTGCAGTCTTGTGAACGGGATAAAACTATTTTAAGAAGGCTTTGACGAAATTATCCCATGAGGATATGGAACCGGCCTCTAGACTGTAGAGCCATTTCTTTGCTAAGTCTTTTAAAGAGAATGGGACAAACCGTAATTTGATGGCATCTACTCCTAGGCTGGGTATTTTCATCATTAGACATACTTCTTCAAATTCCCTTATGAAAAAGTATGCATCCTCAGATTCAAGTCCATGAAATTTGGGAAGAGTGTTGATATATTATGGTTTGAGCTCAAATTAGTCAACATCTTCATCGGGTAACTGAATGCAAGATGGAAGAGAAGTCCTAATAGGATAGAACCTATCTTGCAGTGATGGTGGTTATGCCATGTGTGAGTCGGGTTTTTGTTCTGGTGGTGAACTAATTCTAGTTAGTCTAGATGTGAATGGGTCTTTCGACCAAGCTGACATGCACCGTTAACAAACAAGTTAACACTCTATGCTGGACTATTTTAGGGCTTAGTCCCTTGATATCGGCCATAGTCCAACCAATGGCTTCCCTATGTCTCCTAAGGGTTGCCAATAGGTCTTCCTCTTGCCTATTAGTCAAATTGGAGGCAACTATGACTGGTAACGTCTCTTGTTCATCAAGGTAGACGTACTTAAGATGTTTAGGCAAGGTCTTTAACTCCAAGGAAGGAGGTGGCTCGATGGGTGTAGGTGTTAAGCTTAAATTCTCCATATCTATAGAATTTGGACTGGCTACCCACTCAATCTCATCAAGGTTGAGATTACTAGATTCTAACTCTTCTTCATCCTTTGATTCTAGTGTGATCTCCTCTTTGTGCTCACTAGTCATATTCTCAATGAAGTTAACCTTAAAGGGTTGGTCGTTTATGTCGTAGGGGTGTTTACCTAAGTTGAAAACATTAACTTCCTTGGTCATATCTCCAAAAGTCAATCTCATGGATCTGTTTCTACAATTTATGATTGCGTTAATGGTTGCTAGGAACGGGCGTCCTAAGATGACGGGAGTTTGGGACCTAGGATTAGACACAGGTTGTGTCGCTAAAACAATGAAATCGACTGGGTAAATGAATTCTCTTACCCGTATAAGTAAATCATTGATCTCTCCCTTTGAAACTTTAATTGATCGATCAGCTAATTGGATCGTAACTTGAATTGGGTTGAGTTCACCTAAGCCAAGTTGCTGATATACGGAGAAGGGAAGCAAATTAATGCTTGCTCCTAAATCGAGAAGTGCTCGACTAATTTCAGCTCGACCTATTGTACAAGAAATGGTGGGGCAACCAGGGTCCTTGTACTTGACTGGGATCTGATTGGACAATAGCTCACTAATGTTAGTGGCTAGAAAAACCTTCTTGGGCACATTTGTCTTTCTTTTCTTGGTGCACATGTCCTTAAGGAATTTGGCATAACTAGGGACCTGTTGGATTGCATCAAGAAGTGGTATATTAAGCCTAACTTGATTAAACACCTCGAGTAGTTTCTCCATATGTGCATTATTATTACTTCTAAGCCTATTTGAAAATGAGGCTATAGGTTGGTGCACTTGTTTTGCTGACGTATCAACTTCAGTTTCTTTAGAGTTTTGTGGAGATGGAGTAGAACTAGATGAAATGGACAATTGAGCTGGGTCCTGTGGCATGGATACTTGATTATCAACTTGTTTCCCTGATCTCAATGTATGAACCAAGTTACACTGGTTTGGGTCTTGAGCCTTATTGGCTTGCCTAGGATTCCTAGGGTTTGGCAATGGTTGACTTGGTAGAGTTCCCTTTTGTCTTTCTTGTTGATTTAGTTGCATCTCTATCCTAGTCAAGACTTGAGCTAGTGTGTCTTGGCTCTTAACTAGAGTGTCCACCTTTCTTTCCATATTGGAGAATCTTGTTTCCATCTGTGAATTTTGGAAAGAAGGTGGAGGATTTTGGTTGGGATAATTTTGTTGATAAGGAGATTGTTGAAAATTGCTGGAGAATTTGGGCCTTGTGTGATCATTGTTGTTTGGGCCCCATGAGAAATTTGGGTGATTTCTCCAACCGGGATTATAGGTGGACGAATATGAATTGTTAGCGGGCCTTGTGAAGGCCGCACTCATATGCTCGGGCAAAGTTTGATGAGCTATAAAGACGGGACATTCCTCGAACATATGGTTCATATCTTGACAATAAGTACAGCCCGCCGAAGGTGTTGGGCTGACTTGGTTCACTGAGGCTGGTTCTTTAGTTTCAAGAGCTTCTAATCTTCACATCACAGCAGCTAGTTTAGCTTCGGTAGCTATATTAGCCTCAATAGAATGGACACCTCCTTTAGAAGAGTTACGGTCGGAGTTGGTTCCCATTGAATGGTATTATCAGCCAATTCTTCATATAATAACCATCCTTCGTGTTTGTTCTTTTTTAAAAATCCTTCTTGGCACATGGATTCTAATAGGGTTTTTGTTTGATATTCTAATCCATTATAAAGAGCTTGGCAAAGCTGCCATTTCTCTATCCCATGGTGAGGGCATTGGGCAAGGAGGTCCTTAAAACGTTCGAAGTACTTCCAAAAAGGTTCATTGGCCATTTGCTTAAACTGCAAGATGCTTTTCCTAATTAGTGTAGACTTGTGAACGGGATAAAACTTCTTTAAGAAGGCTTTGACGAAATTATCCCATGAGGATATGGAACCGGCCTCTAGACTGTAGAGCCATTTCTTTGCTAAGTCTTTCAAAGAGAATGGGACAAACCGTAATTTGATGGCATCTACTCCTAGGCTGGGTATTTTCATTATTAGACATACTTCTTCAAATTTCCTTATGAAAAAGTATGCATCCTCAGATTCAAGTCCATGAAATTTGGGAAGAGTGTTGATATATTATGGTTTGAGCTCAAATTGGTCAACACCTTCATCGGGTAACTGAATGCAAGATGGAAGAGAGGTCCTAATAGGATAGAACCTATCTTGCAGTGATGGTGGTTGTGCCATGTGTGAGTTGAGTTTTTGTTCGGGTGGTGAACTGGTTCTAGTTAGTCTAGATGTGAATGGGTCTTTCGACCAAGCTGACATGCACCGTTAACAAACAAGTTCACCCAATCAATCAAGAAAAGAAAAAATAATCAAAAATCCTATTCTAGGGTAAGCCTGGACCTAGACGACTCCTAACTTTAGACTGTCTTTAGGAGGTATATTGCCGACCTTAACCACAAGTTAATCGGCCAGGTAGGTGGCAAGATCGGTGGGAGGTTATCCGTCAAAGACGTTCCTTAATTAAGTAACCACCAATCTTTGGGCTTTCGACCCTTAATCCCCTTCCTAGGCACCGATTTGGCAAGAGTTAATTTCGAACAACTTTCTCCTTCAGCCAATCTCCTAATGAGTCTGAGTTAACCTGAGGCCAACGTCTAGTCAATTTTTATTTTAGGGTTAGGGTTGTGAGTGTGATGGAGATGATTTGTTGGCCAAGGAAGGGTGATGAAATCCCCACCTTATCTTGTTTATGGGATTTGCCCTTAAATTGATTTAGTGCACGTGTAAAGCAATAGACAAGTATTCACTCAAAAGCAGTAAATCAGCCAAGGGTGCTTCCTAGTCTATATGCAATGCGAACGTACCTTGTCGCCAGCACTCTTCAATAGAAATTAAAAAAAATTAAATAGACACGTGCCTATGATGCAAGAGTCTAATTTTTTTTATTTATTAACTAATAGGTTACTGTTAATTAGTTAGCAGTATGCAGGGTGATCACAGAGAAAAATTATTAAAGCAGTAAACAGAACTTGCAATTTGCAGCAACCTGCAAAAATTTCAGTTAGTAGTTCACTACTACTGCCGCGGAAACGCGACTATGGCCGCGTTTGCACGGCTATGTAGTAGGCTCTGCTGCTCTGCCTTCTAGGACAGAGGCACAGAGTTGCTATATGTCCTTTTCTGCTGTTATAGTTCCTATTCTCTGATCCTGCAAAAAGAAAGAAAAAAAAGAATTAGATTTTGAGAATATCGTGTCGTTCCTTCTCCGGCAACGGCGCCAAAATTTTGATTGAAATGAGAAATTGTATTATAAATAGTTTAGAAAATCTTAGTCTCGTTTCAAGTTAACCGCGTAGCAAAGGCTAGACGAGTCGATCCACAGGGAAGGATGCGATGGAAGCGTTTCGGAACGATCTTCTCTGTAATTCGCTTGGAAAAGAAAAAGAGAGATTGATTAGATTTGATCAAGTTTGAGAAATATAGTTTACCAATCATCTGCCACAACCCATAGTATTAGTCTTAAAGAGTGAATATCGTATTGAATGAAGAAGCATCTATCCTAGGTCTTTGATTGATAATCAAGTAAGATGAATGATGTTGGAATCCTAACTAGTGTGCATTAATAAAGATTAAACGTTCGTTCATCCTAATTTCAAAGCATAGCATAAAAGAAGTTTATTTACTTAAAGTTATGCTATCAAGGTTTTTAAGTATGAACTAAGAAGAATCATTTAAGAATTGCAACATGAATTAAGGTAAACCTAATCATCAATTCATCTTCAAGAAGACCATTTTATTCCTAGGGTTTTTTACAATAATGGATATCAATCAATTCACCATCTAAACTAAACTAGGGTTGATCGAGAGATTAGCAAACTATAGATTGAATTTAGTTATTCATTTTTTTATTTTATTTTCAACATTTATGTTTAATCCAAAAAATTGCATGAAAGCGAAAAGAAGAAAAAGTAATTAATCTAAGCAGAAAAACTGAATTAAATAGCAAAGAAGAATGAGTAACCTTTTATTGGATGTCACTGACCAATTTACAACGCTCCTCATTCTTCAAAATATTCTTCTTCAAATAATAAAAACGAAAATACAAGAAATTTCGAAAAGAGGAAAAATCTAAAGAAAAACCCTAAACTTCAGTCTCTGCATCCCCCTCTCTGTTGCTCTGCAGGGGTATTTATAGGAGGTATAGAAAGTAGAGTCCCATTACAACTCTGTCATGAAAATCCGTAACCAATCTCATCCAAACGGCCGCGGAATCGCGGCTATGGCCGCGTTTTCACGGCAATCGTGTGGCCAATGGCCACGCGCTTTCTTGCGTGGCCTCCTCTGGTCCGTTCATCTGGGCTACTCCTTCTGGATTTTGCATTCAAATCTTCTATCTTGAGAACTCGAGATAACTTGGGAAGCAAGTTATCACAAATCCGAATTTATAAAAGGATTTGTTCTTTATCTTTAAGCTTTTCTCCCCTTTTATCTTTATCCTTTTATTGCAGGCAACTAGGTTTAAGTAGAAGTCCATCTTATCCTTTCCTCCTCCTTTTAGCAAGTAGGAGTTCTATTTTATCCTTCCTCTACCTCCCTTAGATTTTAAAATCCAAGTTTAGATTAGGTTAGATAAGGTAGAAACTTCTAAATTCCTACAACTAATGTTGCATGTGGGCTTGTGAGATTCTTGGGCTTTTGGGCTTCACTTGGGCTTTATTTCTTTATTTTTTTAATTACTCAAGGCTTGCACACATTAAACAATAAAACATTAGTAATAGTGCTTAATAAAAGAATAAAATAGAGAAATATGATGGTAAATGTGATGATAATTATGCACTTTTTACTACCTATCAAGGCTCAAGCTAAAACACCAAAGTTTGGAAATTGTTGGCTCCAGAGAAAATCTTTTGCAAAAAAACTAAACCATGAAAAATTTATTGTAAGGCTTGTAAATCTTGTTCTTAAGTTGTTTCATACTCCCACTATTTATAGGGGATGAAAACTAGGCTAGAAAATACAATAGATCCGTTAGGAGAAGACCAAACAAAAAATAAAACTGAATCTAGCCGTTGGGAGCCAAGTCAGCAGAATTTTCTGCTGCCGACCGACCGGCCGGTCGACCGCCAACGGTCGGATTTCCGACCGTTGGTAAAGCGGTCGACCGAACGATCGACCGTGGTTCCCAAACAGAGAGTAAAAACTCTCTGCACGTCGATCGGGCCGATCGACCTGAACAAACAGATAGCACTGCTCTTACTTCCAGTCGACCGGGCCAGTCGATCGAAGTGCACAGTTGCACTTTGGTGCATATCGGTCGACTGCCCGGTCGACGACAGAGCAGTTTGCTCTGCCAACGGTCGACCGCACGGTCGACCGTAAGAAGGCCAAAACTGTTTTTAGAAATCTTTTTGAAGTCAGAATTTTTCAATAAATTTTCTTTAAATAAGTAAACACAAAATAGAGTTCTAGGGATTTAAAAAGCTAGAGTGTGATCATAGATTAACACCAAATAGATTTGAACTATATTTTGATAAAAATTCTTTTCTAAAATAAAAATCAGTTTTTCCAAAACTTATTTTTCTGAAACATGATTTTTCTGAAACTCGATAAGAAAAAACGGTAAGAAACATGGTAACAAATTTTTGCTTGAGAACACACGAGAATACGAAATGTGTGTGTGTGTGTGTGTGTGTGATAATCCCAAAAGTTATCAACCTCTATCATCTCAGTTTTAACAAATGACTATAAATTCTAACTAAAAATAGATAAAGTAAAGATACAAATCTTGAAATAGTCTTCTCGATATTGCTTGATCTCTGAGCTCTTCTAGTGTGCTAGACTCTGCGATCTAAATCTTCTTGGCTTCCAAAAGTGTGAGTCTTGTGATGGAGCCGAAATGTAACATATATTTTTACCTGAAACTTAACTAAACAATTTTGTTAATACCTAACTACATATGGTTTGTTATCATCAAAACTAGGGCTAATGGCCTTTGGGCCAACAATCTCCCCCTTTTTGATGATGACAAAATATATGGAGCTAATACAAATATTTTGGGTAGAGACTTCAAGTGAAGCTCCCCCTTAACACATGCATATATAAGAATATAATATAAAAGGGCTAAATGCACACAATAAAGGCATATATAAAGGATATAACAAATAGACTTATATGCCAACCATTTATGCATAACAAGGATATAGAAATAAGAGAGTGCATGCACAAATGGTTACCTCCATCCATCTAATAATACCTCCAGCCTCCAAAGTAAGTGGTAGATGATTAGATCAACAAGAGACAATACACAACCAAACACATATACCACATAGAGATAATAAGGATAACTGCCATAACATAAATAAAGATGTCCAAACATGCTTAGAGGTTCATGCCAACCTCAAAAACCAAATACACATAAACACACAGCGCAAATGTCGATAAAACACAAAATACATATCCAACTCCAAATACGGAAAATAAATACTCCCAGAAAATAACAAAAGCTAACTCCCCATAAATAACTCCATCAAAATATCTCTCCCCCTTTTTGTCATCAACAAAAGGGGTCAACCCTCCTGAAAATCAGGGTCTTCTGGAGAAGCTGGTGCCTCAGGAATAATAGGAGGAGGAACCCATGCGTCGAAAAGAGGACCGGTGGGAGGAAGTGGCTGAGAGCGACCACTTGGAAGAGGAGCCGGCCAAGTGTATCTATTGTAGATGTCACTGACGCAGGTCTGTATATAGCGAATACAATCACAAATGTGATTGAGATTATTATCCACTCGCTGCTCTAACCGCTGAAAGTGAGCGGTCATCTGAGCGGACATCTGCTGGATATGCTCCTGAAGCTGAGTGAAGAAAGCGTGATAGGGATCAAAAGGAGCAGAAGAAGCAGAGGAAGATCCAGGAACAGCAGGTATAATAGGATGGGGCTGAAGAGCAGGAGGACGCTCCCGAACACGCATCCTCTTGAGGAGAGTGCTGGTGATGTCGACTGACGGTTCAATGGACCGTTCAGTGGAAAGATCGAATTGAGTTGCTTCAGTAGACGAGTAATGAGCATCCAAAAGGGCAAGTGCCGGTTTGGGATCAAAAGGTGATCGGATGTCATGTAATTGATGATGAGTTTAGAAAAATTTATTCTAATGCCTTTCAGAAGGCAATAGATCAGAAAAGAAGCAGAACCCCTAGCGTGACTATACTCTCCTGATTTTGGCAGGATGTTATAGAAAATAATTTTAGCTAAGACCTGGGCGATGAGAGTATAATACTTCACCTTCTCATTCCTAACTAAAGCGGGGTTATCATCATCATGAAGTAAAAGGGAGGCGGTGTGGGCAGATTCACCGTCAGGATATGTAAATTCATGAAGATCTACATTGTAAATATCTACCCCCTCACAGGAGAAGTGTAGGAGATTTGCAAATTTTTCAATGGAGATATTTATATCTCTGCCCATGACTCTAGACCTGATATGATTTTGTTGGAAAGACAGGTTAGAGTAAAAAATAATGGACTAATTCAGGGTAAACATGTTCTTTCATGGTGACAAATTGCTTAGGTGAACTAGAACCTAAGATATTTGTAAGATTTAGGTGCTCAAAGTCACTCAGCATCACAGTTCTACCAGAGATCACATTTTTATGTTGGATTATTGTATATCTATGAGACGCATTTTGGGAGATGAAGGGGCTGGATGATGATTCCGGAGTTTTCCCCTTCTCAGATCTGGATCTTTTGGACATGGTGAATGATTAAACAAGATAATAGCACGAAAAAAAGATGGATAAATAAGAATAATAAAGAGAATTGAAGAGATTAAGGAGAAATTTTGTTTATACCTCAAAATCCAAGAAAAATCCCTGAAAAATTGCAGATCTGGAGCCTGAGAAGGATTTTAACGAATTTGTGGAAGAAATTTTGGATTTGGAAGAGTTTTAATGGGTTGGATTAGGTTTAGGGGGAGGAGAATTGAAGAGGGGAAGAGGAGGAGTCAGTTTGGAGAAGAAAGAATGAGAGAATTTGGGGATTTAGGGCTTTATAAAAACGGGTGTAAAACAGTTTACCTGACTCCCGGTCGACCGACGCAAACCGAGAGCAATCTCGGTTTCAGTCGGTCGACCGGCTTCGGGCAAAAATTTTTTTTGATATTCCAGGCTGAATCGGTCGACCGCCCGGTCGACTGGGCCTTGAAATCACCTAGGGGGTGAATAGGTGATGGCTATACTTAGTGGCAAATAATGCAGATTAAAAATTAATTAATAATAAACAACAACAATAATGAAACTTGAAAGAGAGTAGACAAATAATAGTGCAAGTAAAGGAGAGAGTAGAGTTTAGAGAGACGTGGACAATCGCAAACACAAGTATATGTTTCGAGGTTCGAGCCACTGCTCTATGTCCCCGCCTTCAACACGATGAAGGATTTCCACTATGCTTGATCCCACCGGATCGTCAATCGAGTACAAATTCTCACTAGAACTCTTCGGACATACTTGTCCTCTCTCACGGTGCCGCAACACCAACTTAGTGCTCACTAGCTCGCTTGAGACCGCAACCTCTACAACTTCTCAATTTGAGGAAATGGTGATCAACACTTGACCACAAACCAAGCTTACATGCACAATCTGATAACCAAGATGTGGAGATGAAACTTTAGGGATTGTGTGGTGCAAAACAAAGTAGAGAAGTGGAGGAGAATGCTTCAAGCTAAAACACCAAAGGATTGAAAATATATGGCTCAAGGGAAAACTTTTGCTAAAGGGCTAAACTTTGAAAAACTTTGATTTTAAACTTGTAAATCTTGTATTTGAGTTGTATAACACTCCCACTATTTATAGGGGATGAAAACTGGGTTAGAAAAGCCAATAGATCTATTGGGAGAAGTCCTAACAAAAAATAAAACAGAATATAGCCGTTGGCAGCCAGTACAACAGAATTGTCTGCTGCCGGTCGACCGGGCTGGTCGACCGCCAACGGTCGAATTTTCGATCGTTGGGAAAGCGATCGACCGGACGGTCGACCGAAGTTCCCAAACAGAGAGTGTAAACTCTCTATCGGTCGACCGGGCCGGTCGACTGGAACAAACAGAGAGCTCTGCTCTTTCTGCCGGTCGACCGAGGTGCACATATGCACATTGGTGCATGTCAGTCGACCGCCCGGTTGACCGACAGAGCAGTTCTGCTCTGCCAGTGGTCGACCGTGCGGTCGACCGGACAAGGCCAAAAACACAGGATGGAAATCTTTTTGAAGTCAGAATTTTTCCGATAAATTTTCTTTAGATGGGCAGATACAAAATAAAGTTCTAGGGCTTGGAATGACCAGAGTGTGATCATAGATCAACACCAACAAAATTTGAACTATATTTTGATAAAAATTCTTTTCTAAAGTAAAAAACCGTTTTTCCAAAAACTTGTTTTTTCAAAAACCGATTTTTCGAAACTTCGTTTTTCTGAAACTCAATAAGAAATTTTGCAATAAAATTTTGCTTGAAAACATGAAGCAATATCAAATGTGTGTGTGTGACAATCCCAAGGTTATCAACCTCTATCATCTTGGTTTTGACAAATAGACTATAAATCTTAACTAAAATGAAAAATGCAAAGATACAAATCTTGTATATAGTCTTATCAACTTTGCTTGATCCGGAGCTCTTCTAGTGTGCTAGGCTCTAGGATCTAAAACTTCGCGGCTTCCAAATATATGAGTCTTGTGATGGAGCCGACAATCAATCTATATTTTTACCTGAAACTCATTGAAACAATCTTGTTAATATCTAACTACATATGGTTTGTTATTATCAAAACTTGGGGCTAATGGCCTTTGGGCCAACAATCTCCCCCTTTTTGATGATGACAGAACATATGGAGTTATTACAAATATTTTGGGTAGAGACTTCAAGTGAAGCTCCCCCTTAACATATGCATATATAAGAATATGATATAAAGAGCTAAATGCATAACAAAGGCATATACAAAGGATATACATGTAGATTCATATGACAACCATCTATGCATAGAAAGGATACATAAATATGAAAATGTATGCATATATGGTTACCTCCATCCATCCAAAAATACCTCCAACCTCCAAAGTACGTGGTAGATGATTGGAACAAAAATAGAACAAGAAATAGTACACAACCAACCACATATACCACAGAGAGATAATAAAGGTAACTGCCATAACATAAAAAGGATGTCCATACAAGCTGCGAGGTTCATGCCAACCTCAAAAATCAGATAAAACACATGTCCATAAAATACATACCACCAAAACACCACAAAGATGTCCACAAAAAAAAGCAAACTAGTATCCAAATACATAAATATTCCAAACATGAAAACACCCCAGAAATAACTCCATAAAATCTCTCCCCCTTTTTGTCATCAACAAAAGGGGTCAACGCCTCCCAAAATCAGGGTCCTCCAGGGAAGTAGTAGCGGAGGTGGAGCAGTAGGAGGAGCCCATGCAGCGAATGGAGGGCCGGAAGCAGGAAGTGGCTGTGCACGACTACGAGAAAGAGGAGCCGGCCAATCAAACCTGGTGTAGATGTCTCCGATACATGTATGCATGTAGCGAATGGAGTCACAGATATGGTTGAGGTCATTGTCCAGACGCTGCTCCAGCTGCTGAAAGTTTGCAGCCATCTCAGCTGACACCTGCTGGTTGTGCTCCCGAAGCTGAGTGGATAAAGAAAGGTAGGGGTCGAAAGAAGCAGAAGAGCCAGAGGAGGATCCATGAACAGCAGGAATGATAGGCTGCGGCTGAGGAGCAGGAGGGCGCTCCCTAGCACGCATCCTCTTGAGGAGAGTGCTGTTAATGTCAACTGACGGTTCAACTGACCGTTCAGAGGAAAGATCAAATCTTAATTGCTTCAACAGACGAGTAATGAGCATCCAAAAAGGCAAGTACCGGTTTGGGACAAGTAGGTGATCAGATGTCATATAGTTAATGATGAGTTGAAACTTTAGGGATTGTGTGGTGTAAAACCAAGTAGAGAAGTGGAGGAGAATGTTCAAGCTAAAATACCAAAGGATTGGAAATATATGGCTCAAGGAAAAATCTTTTGCTAAAAGGCTAAACTTTGAAAAACTTTGATTTTAAACTTGTAAATCTTGTATTTGAGTTGTATAACACTCCCACTATTTATAGGGGATGAAAACTAGGTTAGAAAAGCCAATAGATCCGTTGGGAGAAGTCCCAACAAAAAACAAAACAGAATATAGCCGTTGGCAGCCAGTACAGCAGAATTGTCTGCTGCCGGTCGACCGCCAACGGTCGGATTTCTGACCGTTGGGAAAGCGGTCGACCGGACGGTCGACCGAAGTTCCCAAAAAGAGTGTAAACTCTCTGTCGGTCGACCGGAACAAACAGAGAGCTCTGCTCTTTCTGCCGGTCGACCGGGCCGGTCGACCGATGTGCACACATGCACATTGGTGCATGTCGGTCGACCGCCCGATCGACCGACAGAGCAGTTCTGCTCTGTCAGCAGTCGACCGTGCGGTCGACCGGACAAGGCCAGAAACACAGGATGGAAATCTTTTTGAAGTCAGAATTTTTCCGATAAATTTTCTTTAGATGGGCAGATACAAAATAAAGTTCTAGGGCTTAGAATGACTCGAGTGTGATCATAGATCAACACCAACAAAATTTGAACTATATTTTGATAAAAATTCTTTTCTAAAGTAAAAACCGTTTTTCCAAAAACTTATTTTTTCAAAAACTGATTTTTCTGAAACTTCGTTTTTCTGAAACTCAGTAAGAAATTTTGCTATAAAATTTTGCTTGAAAACATGAAGCAATATCAAATGTGTGTGTGTGACAATCCCAAGGTTATCAACCTCTATCATCTTGGTTTTGACAAATAGACTATAAATCCTAACTAAAATGAAAAATGCAAAGATACAAATCTTGTATATAGTCTTCTCAACTTTGCTTGATCCTGGAGCTCTTCTAGTGTGCTAGGCTCTGGGATCTAAAACTTCGCGGCTTCCAAATGTGTGAATCTTGTGATGGAGCCGACAATCAATCTATGTTTTTACCTGAAACTCATTTAAACAATCTTGATAATATCTAACTACATATGGTTTGTTATCATCAAAACTTGGGGCTAATGGCCTTCGGGCCAATAGGCCTATGACAGGCTAACTCGGTCGACCGGAACTGCCCAAAAACAGTTCAAAAATGAATTATTTTTTTTGTTTTAATTTAATTTTCTTTTAAAAGGAAATTAGAGACTAGTATACTTTTACATATAAGACATGAAAACAGTGTTAAAATTTTAAGAGGCATGAGAAACACAAAAATAATTTCTATTTTATTATTATTAACAGCACATTTTGTTTTTTTTAAATAATTAAGTAATAAATTTGAGATATTGAAGCCGAATACCCCTTTAAGGGTTCTGAACTTCTCCTCGACATTCCTCTAGATAAGAGTTGAGGCGCGCAATTGCTATCTTTATTTATTAACTTAATGATGGTTAAATAAATTTTCATATTTGATAATTATTATATATACTTATAAAAACATTTACCAATCAAAGAAAATTCAACACATGGACAATCAAAATATGGCTAGCATAAAAACAAACTAAGTATGCAATCTCAACTATACAAAAAAATAAGGATATGCAACTCTACATAATTAAAGCATATTATCACAAAATGAAACTAGCAAATCCTATACATGTACATATCTAGTTAGAGATAAAAATCTTAGGTGGAGAAATTGCCAAACCACAGGCAATCTCCAAAATAGGTGCCTCTTTGATAGCGATACAAGTGATGATTTGCTCGTTAAGCTTTGATGCATTCACCACCCGGGCACCATCTCCCCCTAAGTCTTGGAGGAGGACGACGCATCTGTATCAATCAATTTTGGCGTGTCCTTTGGTATCCAAATCTTTTTGGGTCCTATGGGGTTAGTATTTTCTCGAACCCAAATATTTTTATTAGTCATGTATAATTTTGCATAACAAAATTTTGCTAAATGACCTTTGCGGCCACAATGTGCACATGTATATACCTTTCCATACATAAATGCATGCTTTTGTGTGTTTGATGCATGAGGAGTATGTTTTCTTTGGGTTTTTCCCTTAGGAAACATAGATGCAAATTTGGTCATGTCAAATGCACACTTTTTCAAAGTGGTATCTAAAACCTCTATGCGTTTTTGAATATCCAAAAATTCATTTTTATTATAAGTAGTGATTGGGCTTTTACCCATATAAGTAGCTTTATATTTTTCAAAATCCATTTTCATTTTCTCAAAAGATTTTGACAAATCATTTTTCTCATTTAAAACAATCTCAAATTTATTCTCTAATAAATCATTTTCCTTTTTCAACTTTTTATTTTGAGTAAGGGAAATTTTATATCTATTTTGTAATTCTTCAAAAACATGTGCTAATTCATCCATGGTCAAATCCTCATCGTCTAAAGAGTTTTCTAGGTTTACCTTAAAGTCTAGTTTTGGAGCTAGCACGGTTTGATTCACGAACCTATGCATCAAGACCATATCAAGTACTCAAGAGGAGTCGAGCTCGTTGGATCGTGTTTGGACCAAGTCAAGAAGATGAGAAGACTTCAAGTGAAGACTTCATGAAGACTTGTGTCTAGGTTTGTTTTTGTTAAGATTTTGTTTTTAGTTAAAATGTAAATGATAGAGTAGTTGGTGGATTGCTCAAGTATACCATATACACACACACTCTTGATTTAGAATGTTTTTCATAAAAGAATTTTCATTTTGGAAAAGACTTTTCATTTTAGAAAAATACGGTTTGGTTTTTGGTATTCAAGTTTATATGTTTTAACCAAAACCGTATTTAGAGCTTAATGTCAAAAACATAGATATTTCATCATGTTTGTGTAGTGGATCATATCCATACACCCTATGCTTTAAAAGAGTTTAAAATATCTTTTTTTTGTATTTGGTGAAGTTTTGGAAAAACAAGTTTTGGAAAAATCAATTTTGGAAAAATACAGTTTTTGTTTTTAACCAAAATTTTCAAGTTACAAAAATATTCCAAATTATTTATAACATGCCTTGATTTTGTGCAAGCATGTTTGTTTATCAAAGTATATTGGTAAAACTATTTTTGTAGATTTTTCATGATTTTATGGGATTTTACTTTAGCCAAAACGACCAACTTTCAAGTCCCAGATTTGTGTTTTTTGGCTTCAGCCGGTCGACCGGGCGGTCGACCGACGTGCACAGACGTGCACGCCACTGTTGTGCTGGAGGGCCGGTCGACCGACCCGGTCGACCGTCCAGAGAGCTCTGCTCTCTGGAAATGCCCCGGTCGACCGGGCCGGTCGACCGGCAGAGAGTCTGCTCTCTGTTCCAGAGGCTCGGTCGACTGGCCGGTCGACCGCAGCCCCAACGGTCGGATTTTCGACCGTTGGCGGTCGACCGACAGCTCTGTCTGGCCCATAACGGCTAGTTTTTGGAGCCCTATAAATTGGGCCATTTGGGGGCTGTTTTACATAAGATTTGAAGTGGATTTTTAGACCAGTTTTTCCCACCCTATTAAGAGATTTTCTCCACTTATATTAGAGCCAATATTTCCAATCAAAAGGAGAGTTTTTATCAAGAGTGTTTAAAGTGATTTCTTGAGTTTTTCCTCCACCATTTCCATCCTAGTTTTCTCACACAAACACTTGAGCTATCCATTGATTATTCATCCTATAGGAGTGTTATTGTGAGAGTGTTTATTGGTGATCAAAGTGTTTAGATCACCAAGAGTTTTTTCTTGTACTTTGAGGAGGCGGACAAGTGTGTTCGCGGTGTTTCGAGTTCGTGTGTGAACTCATTGTTTGAGGTGCGGCCTCGGCGAGCTAGTGGGCTTGCGGTGTGTACGGACTAGGGAGTCCGAGAGCTTGTAGGTGTTGCGGCACCGAGGAGTGATCCGGTGGGATCGATTCTAGTGGAAATCCTTCGTAGTGTCGAAGGCGGGGATGTAGAGCAAGTGTGCTCGAACCTCGAAACAAATCCCTTGTGTTTGCGATTGCTCACTCTCTCTCTCTCTATCTCCTTATTTATATCTTGCATGCTTCTATTGTGTTTATCTTTACATGCTTGATATTCTTATTGTGCTTAATTGTTATATGCTTGGGGATTATTTGCTAACACTTGTATTCAACCAAGAGAGCCAACGCGGCACCTCAACTCTTATCTAGAGGAATCTTGAGGAGTTAGTCCAGAGCCCTTCACGGGGAATTCGGCTACACTCTTGTGTTATACGTGGTGTTTAGTTTAAGATTTTGTGTTTGCATCATAATAGTTTTTAATTCCGCATTTAGTGACCATTGGATTAGCCATCACCTATTCACCCCCCCTCTAGGTGATTTACAATTGGTATCAGAGCCAAGTGCTCTTGATTTGGGTCTAACAACCTAGAGTTAAAGATCCTCATTTTTAGGCTAATCACAATATTTGTACACACACCATGGACTTCATGTCACCACCCACTTTTGACATTCTTAACATCCAAACTTGGAAAGTTAAGATGTCTTTGTACCTCAAAGGCCTAGGCATTCATGTTTATCTTGCTACCACTAATGATTCATATGTTAATAATAGCAAGTATTTTGAGGCTAACTCAAAAGCCATTCATGCTTTGAAAAGTACCCTAAATGATGATTATTTATCTAGGGTTTCTAACATTGATTCGGCTTTTGTAGCATGGAACACCCTCATCTCCCTTGACGAAAAAGATCTATATTATGCGGGGAGCGACTCGGATGTTGGAAGCGACACCTCCAACGTGTGCTACATGGTCCAAGGGGACAACCCCCTTGAGGTAACTACCGAATCCGAGGTAGAAGATAATGACATGTCATATGATGAACTTGCTTCATTTTGTCAGCAACTATTAGAGAAATATGACATGCTTAGAAAAGATAATAGAAATTTGAAAAAGAATTTTGATTGCATGTTTAATGAAAATGATTCTTTTAAAAATAAAATTGCATGCATTGAAAAGGAAAATGAGATTTTGAAAAATGAGAATGTTTCCTTGATGTCTAAACTAAATGATCTTTGTGAAGGAAACACTAATTTGAAAACTAAAATTGTTTTGGTGGAAAAACAAAAGGAAGTTGCTTTTCAAGAAAACACTTCTTTAAAAAGAAAAATTTTTGAAAAAGAAAAAGAAATTGTTTCTAAAAAGAATAAAAATGATTCTCATTCTCACCATGCTTTACATGCCACCATTAATGAGAGTGAGATTAATGTTTTGAAAAATAGGATTAATTGTTTGAGCTCAACCTTGAGCTCATGTGCATTTAACCATAAGAAATTGGAAACCTTGTTTTCAAAGAAACAAGTTCCAAATATTCATGCACATCATTCACATCATGCATATGTTGCACGTCATGATCACACTCACACACATATGCATCCTAAGGTGTACAAATGTACACATTGTGGCCGCAAAGGCCATTTAGCAAAGTTTTGTTATGATAGGATACATCATTTAAATTTTGCTAATAAGAAAAATGTTTGGGTTCCTTACAAAGCTAACCCCCAAGGACCCAAAAGAAAATGGGTACCAAAATCCCCACCTTGTGTATTTGATGTAGGTGCGGGCTCTCACACGACGTGAGAGGGATGGTGCCTTGGTAGTGGATGTATGGACTTGATGGACACACATTTGTTGCACCGCTATCAAGGAGGTTTGGTGGGACAACCACCATGTTTGGAGCTTTGGAGTATAATTCATGTGTTGGTAACTATCTCTAAAACTCTTAGTTAAGTTTACATGCTTCTTTCATTTGATGATTATTTAGCATGTTCATGTTTTATTTGTTTTGTGCTTCATGTGGTAAAGACTAGTTTAAATGTAGTTTTTATCAAAACTTGTATTTATATATGTACGAAAAGTGAGCAACAAATTGATTCATATATGTTTGCACTTCATTGTTCATTTGTACTCACTATATGCACATGTATAGCCTAGTTTTGATGATTCTCTCATTTATACATGTTTTGCCAATTTTCATATTTTACTTCATGTATATGTATTTTGTATTCAAATCTAATAAATATACATGTATGTCTCTTGAGTATCTTGCCTTCATGCAAATTATATCATAGACTCTTTTTATGTTTGGGATATGTATGCATATTGTTAGTTTTTGGATAAATCATACATATACCTAGAAGCTATGTTTAAATGAAAAATGTATTTTCATTTTGTTTTGTTTGATAAAATGATATTTGTTTTTGAGCTTGATTGACTATCTTCATGAAAAATGCTAATTACATGATTTTGTGCACTCACACTTTATTTGTTTATTCATGACTTAGTTTCATGATCATTTTTGAGCCTTATAGATTTCGAGTGTCAAACTTTATGTATTTAGTATGTTTCATGATACATATGATTTGGTTTCATGTTTTGAAGGATCTTTAACTAGTGTTTCAAAAATTATTTTAACTAGTTATTGTTCTTCATTTGGTAGTGTTTTCACTAAAAATATTTTTAAACACCTATTTTTGAAAACCCCTACCAACCCCCTATGGGCGGATGGCTGGGCGTGTATGCCTTGCATACCCTATTGAAAATCTTTTATCTTGTGCATATAAAGGGTGGTAGGTTATGAGTTATATACATGATTTACATTGTTATTTTCAATTGGTATCTCAATTGATATTTTTGTATATACTCATATTTTGTTTATATATATGTATGCTTTCAATTTCAAATAATATCAATTTCTATTGATATTCTCTTTCTCATACATATATATGATTTTCATGTGCTTGCTTTACAATTGGTTTACATATTGAAAGCACAAAATTAGTTTATGCTAAGCTTAATTTAAAACTTTATTTTCAATTGGTATCTCAATTGACATTTTTAATAAGCTTATGCATTGTTTTTCAATTGGTATCAATATGCTTCCATTTCAAATTTGCTATAAATTTACAATTGGTATCAATATGTTTTACCTATTTGAAAAATTAAAAATTTGTAATGTTTATTTACATTTGGTATCTTAAAAATTTGATTGTTTACAAGTGATACCTCTAAAAATGTTTTGATGTGTATTGCCTATATGCAAGGGGAGCTTAACATCTCTTCTACATATAGATTCATGTTGAGTGTATCTTGTATTGAGGAGCTTGACAAATCTTCTTTATGTGATACACGTGTGTAGGGGGAGCTTCACATCTCCTCTTATGCATTACAAATTATGTGTTATGTGAATTAAGGCTTGTCATCCCTTCTTCATGTAATGCATATATGTAGGGAAGCTAACTTAGCGTCTTCCTCTTCATGAATATATATCGCATATAACCTTTTATTGATTTTACCCCTTATTGATCTCTTTGTTTATGACAAAAAGGGGGAGAAAAATTTGATGATTTTGTTTTTGCTTTAACCCCTTTGTTGATGATTGACAAAAAGGGGGAGAAGTATTTGGTATATATGCATATTTTCCTTGCTTTATTCATAAAGGGGGAGAAGGATTTATGTTTATGCATATATGTTTTATTTTGCAAATAGGAGAAAAAGAATTTAATTTGTTTTAAAATGAATGCTCATAAATATGTATGTTGGCATGTTTATCTCCTAGAGTTGCATACAATTCATTGCATATTTATTTGTTTATTTGCTATGCATGAGTTAAGGGGGAGCTTCTTTGAAGCTTTACTTTAATCCATGCATATATAACTTCATGAGTTTTGTCATCATCAAAAAGGGGGAGATTGTTAGCCCAAAGGCCCATCACTCTAGTTTTGATGATGATCAACTCATGTAGTTATAGTACTAATGATCTTGTGTTTAATTAGTGACAGATTCATGATTAAGATCTTAGTAGGTGTGTAGCTTCAACAAAGGATTTAAAGTCAAGTTTTGGAGCTAGCACGGTTTGATTCACGAGCCTATGCATCAAGACCATATCAAGTACTCAAGAGGAGTCGAGCTCGTTGGATCGTGTTTGGACCAAGTCAAGAAGATGAGAAGATTTCAAGTGAAGACTTCATGAAGACTTGTGTCTAGGTTTGTTTTTGTTAAGATTTTATTTTTAGTTAAAATGTAAAGGATAGAATAGTTGGTGCATTGCTCAAGTATACCATATACACACACATTCTTGATTTAGAATGTTTTTCATAAAAGAATTTTCATTTTGGAAAAGACTTTTCATTTTAGAAAAATACCGGTTTGGTTTTTGGTATTCAAGTTTATATGTTTTAACCATAATCGTATTTAGAGCTTAATGTCAAAAACATAGATATTTCATCATGTTTGTGTAGTGGATCATATCCATACACCCTATGCTTTAAAAGAGTTTAAAATATCTTGTTTTTGTATTTGGTGAAGTTTTGAAAAAACAAGTTTTGGAAAAATCAATTTTGGAAAAATACAGTTTTTGTTTTTAACCAAAATTTTTAAGTTACAAAAATAGTCCAAATTATTTGTAACATGCCTTGATTTTGTGCAAGCATGTTTGTTTATCAAAGTATATTGGTAAAACTATTTTTGTAGATTTTTCATGATTTTATGGGATTTTACTTTAGCCAAAACGACCAACTTTCAAGTCCCAGATTTGTGTTTTCTGGCTTCAGCCGGTCGACCGACCGGTCGACCGAAGTCTGAAGTCGGTCGACCGGGCGGTCGACCGACGTGCACAGACGTGCACGCCACTGTTGTGCTGGAGGGCCGGTCAACCGACCCGGTCGACCGTCCAGAGAGCTCTGCTCTCTGGAAATGCCCCGGTCGACCGGGCCGGTCGACCGGCAGAGAGTCTGCTCTCTGTTCCAGAGGCTCGGTCGACCGGCCGGTCGACCGCAGCCCCAACGGTCAGATTTTCGACCGTTGGCGGTCGACCGACAGCTCTGTCTAGCCCATAACGGCTAGTTTTTGGAGCCCTATAAATTGGGCCATTTGGGGGCTGTTTTACAAAAAATTTGAAGTAGATTTTTAGACCAGTTTTTCCCACCCTATTAAGAGGTTTTCTCCACTTATATTAGAGCCAATATTTCCAATCAAAAGGAGAGTTTTTATCAAGAGTGTTTAAAGTGATTTCTTGCGTTTTCCTCCACCATTTCCATCCTAGTTTTCTCACACAAACACTTGAGCTATCCATTGATTATTCATCCTATAGGAGTGTTATTGTGAGAGTGTTTATTGGTGATCAAAGTGTTTAGATCACCAAGAGTTTTTTCTTGTACTTTGAGGAGGCGGACAAGTGTGTTCGCGGTGTTTCGAGTTCGTGTGTGAACTCATTGTTTGAGGTGCGGCCTCGGCGAGCTAGTGGGCTTGCGGTGTGTACGAACTAGGGAGTCCGAGAGCTTGTAGGTGTTGCGGCACCGAGGAGTGATCCGGTGGGATCGATTCTAGTGGAAATCCTTCGTAGTGTCGAAGGCGGGGATGTAGAGCAAGAGTGCTCGAACCTCGAAACAAATCCCTTGTGTTTGCGATTGCTCACTCTCTCTCTATCTCCTTATTTATATCTTGCATGCTTCTATTGTGTTTATCTTTACATGCTTGATATTCTTATTGTGCTTAATTGTTATATGCTTGGGGATTGTTTGCTAACACTTGTATTCAACCAAGAGAGCCAACGCGGCACCTCAACTCTTATCTAGAGGAATCTTGAGGAGTTAGTCCAGAGCCCTTCACGGGAAATTCAGCTACACTCTTGTGTTATACGTGGTGTTTAGTTTAAAATTTTGTGTTTGCATCATAATAGTTTTTAATTCCGCATTTAGTGACCATTAGATTAGCCATCACCTATTCACCCCCTCTAGGTGATTTACACATGCCTCACTTTTCGCCCTCATATCCATCTTTGTACTTCTTGAATTTGAAGACCTTCATCTCTCGCTGGCATTGGTCTATCACAGCTTGCTCTCGTGCCTCCGCCACGTCCTGGCAATCAGTGCCTAACTCAAATCATCTTCAAGGCACTCATTACTTTAAGGTAGCCTCCACCTCCTCAGCCCACTGGCACATCTTCTCCAGTTCTTATTGAGCCGACTGCATTGCTATCTTTTTCTGTTGCAGCTCAGAGTCTCTCTTCTGCAACTCTGAGCTCTTCTTCTCTAGCTTCCCCAAATGCCCGATAGCCAAGCCTGCAGGGACTCCCTCTCCCTAGACTCACTCCTAAGCAGCTCCAGCTTCTTTTCTCTACTTGACTGGATCGCTACCTCATGGTCCAGGTCCACCTGAAGCCGGTTAATCTTCTCAGTTACTGCTTCCCCTTGCGATACTGAGCTCTTTCACCTTCTGGCGCAGCTCAGTGATCGTGCTCTCTTTCTTCTTTAGGGCATCCTGATACTCTTCTAGCAGCTCGGAGGTCAGTATTCTGAAATGAAAAAAAGGTCAGATGGTGTATAAAGAATTAACTAAAGACAAAGGCGTCATGATACATACCCTGAAGACCTCATTCTTCAGGCGCCGCCTCCGTTCCTTCAAATGCAGGGCCTTGAGTTCCTCAAGCCCTCCTAGGAAATCTCCGAACCTGAAGGTCACCTCGACATCTCCCCTCCAGATATATAACCCGAATAGGGTTCTTAGTGGACCATTCTGAGGACAATATCGGAGACTCAGCTACAGTCCCCGAAAGACCGACACTGTCATCGATCCTCGCGCTGCCTCCTGACAATGGAGCTTCAATATCCATTGACGCCCGAGCCTAGGCAAGGACTCAGGCTCACCCCCAGCCAGAACAGGAGGCACCACGGCCTCCACTTCATCATCAGAGAGTACCTCAATGGTAGTGGGAGGAACCATTGGAAGCTTTGCCCCTATCCATCTGCCAGGGGGACATATCCACAACCCCTTCGAAATCCCCAATGACTGGCGAAGCCACTCGAGCTCCAAGTCCACAGGCTCAGGAGCCTGACCCGAGCATCTCCAGCCCTGGAGAGCTGCCCCACAGCTGTGGTAGGACAAGCAGGTGCATCCTCTAGCAACTTCACCATTTCTTTCTCGTCAGACCCATCGAAGTCGAGCCTGGTCCTCTTTGCGAAAGAGAAGAAAGCATTAAAAAAACCAGCTCTTCAAGCAGAAAGCCAAAGAAATTTAGAATTTATCTTGGGGCGTGGAAGTTGTGAAGGCTGAGCTAGGGCTTTCTTCTCCTTGATAGGAATCATCCATCCCGGACCCTTGACCTACCGAGGTCGAAGGCTTGTGAGATCTTTCCTGAAGCAAGGGATCCCGGCTCAATGGCGAGCTGGCTCTTACTCGAAGTAGATACCCCAGGGAGTACTAGGGGCATAGGAGGATGGTTAGGGTCTAACAACCAGCTTTAGTTGAGGTGATTTTGATCGATGGCCGTCAGCTTTCGCGACTTTGCCTCGATATCACCAGTGAGCAAGGACCCTCCATGAGGGACGGGGCCCGAGGTCCATGGCTCCACGCTCATCCTCTGACTCAGCTTCACATGTACTAGTCACTAGGACCACGTTATCCCGCATGCCATGATCATTGTCAATCATATTGATGATAATCTTCTCGACCCCACTCTGGGGAACAAATTAGCGCGTGGCTTGGAGGTTCTTCCTTAAAGCATAGGCGCCACTGAAAACCTCGCGCTAGCATGCCTCAGGAACATTTAGAGCACAAAGGACATCAAATCTAAGTGTTATATGCCAAGCCACTCCCGACAACTGAGAAAGGGTGATTCTTTAAAAAGTCAGAACACTGCAAACGAACCTTGTCTTTGGCAGCCTCAACCCCAACATCAGAACTTGAGGATGCATATATACACCACCATTGGGTGGGGCCTGAGATATGTCAACACCGTAGGGGCAAAACTTGACTTTGATCCCATGGTTTAAGCAGACGCCATACCTCGCCAGATACTTATTCACATCCTTCTGATTTTGGAGCCTATAGGTTTTGGATTGAAGTCCCTCCCAATCCTGGTACGGAATGGGACCTTTTCTCTTTCTCTGTCTCTATGGCCTTCCTTGCCCATGCTGTCGACGGTGCCAGATTTGCTTCCTTTCGTCATTGCTAAATAAATTGGGTGGTCAAGAAATATCTGGAGGCAAAGAGATGCAGAGATGAGAAGCATGAAGAAACTCAAATGCTAGAATAACCTCTAGGGATTGAGTAAGAGGCACATTTAAACCCCTCAAAATTTGTGCAGGATCTCGATCACAGGCGTACACGTGTCGTGATAGATCATATCCGAACCGTCGACTTTGATATTGTAACCCTCGGTTTCCAATACACGTATGTCAATACTGGTATCTGTACTCGATTTAATCATCCTAGTTGCTGGGTTAAGGTTGTTCAACTCAAGATATTATTTCCAATATTTTGAATTTTTTTGGATTTTTTTAGATTTATTGGAGAAGAATCTCAATTCGAGATCTATCGGTGTCACGGACTGACTCCAAGATTTTTAACTGACTCTGAGATTTTTAATTAATAATCAGAGATGAATATTGGGGATTTGACTTCATAATATTGTTCAGGATGATATTTTCTATTTTTGTGAATTTTTGAGAATTTTTCTGAACTAGTAAGAGTTTAATCCAATAAAATATTAACTAAATACTGATTTATTAAAAAATGCAATTAAAAAATAAAATAGAAACAACCATTTTAAGGCTACAGGTTTCGAACCCAACTCGAAAGCAATGAGGATTGAATGATATAACCACCTGGCCACATTGGCGTGTAGTTTAGTTATGGAAGGAAACCTTTTATATTTAACCTTTTCCTTCTTCCTTTATTCTTACCAATAAAGTAAGAAAACCCGCTTGTGTGCATCCTGTCATAAGTTCTGAACTCGTGACCTCCCCTCCCAATTTCTAAGCCTCCACAACTTGGCCACTTTGGTTTGTGGTTGTAAACCACACATATATTATTTAAACATTAGCTACTTCATCTTCCCCTCACGTTCTCCACCTACTGCACCCAACTTCAACAGCATTTTTCTCCACCTGCTCCTCTCCTCTCTCATGCACACCCCCCATATCTTTAGCCTTCTCTCTCACGTCCTCCCTCTCTTCCACTCTCTCTCACGTCCTCCCTCTCTTCCACTCTCTCTCGCGTCTCTCTCCTCCCTCTTCTATCTCTATATATTCGTGACATGCCAACCCATGGTGTAGCACACACTGATTAGTGTTTCATTTTGCATCATTTTATATCATATTGTCATGAATTTTATTAATAAAAATATAATTTTTAATGGTTACCTCTCTTATTTTTCAGGTCCACTCTTTAATGGAGAAGAAGGCCCAAATTCAAGATTATTCAAGGATTTAAAGGAGTTTAAAGAGCCCAAATCAAAGAAGCCCAAACCTGTAATGAACCAGGGAATATTCCCATGGTTTTAGAAGCTCCAGCTGGGCACCTGGGCAGTAACAGAATGTCAGAGCGATCGCTGGCGTAACGGCCTAGATTCTGTCCCGTGGAAAATCTATGGCCGTTGATGGGGCGATTGATCCCACGGCTACGATTGGTAGCGATTAGCTCCTAAGGCCTATATAAAGACCCCCGGACCTCTACAAAAAAGGGAGAGAGGATAGCCATCATTTAGGAGAGGGTTTCAGGATTTCTTTAGTTTTCTCTTTAGTTCTCTTATGTGTTTTTCATTTCTCTTTTTAGATCCAGAAGAGAGAGAGAGAGAGAGAGAGAGAGAGAGAGAGAGTGTGTGTGTGTGTGTGTGTGTGTGTGTGTGTGATTTCTGTAATTAAAGAGTGACATTCAAATACAAGGCTCAAGTTCTCCTTCCTCTAATTTTCTTGCACTTTTAATTTCTTGCCATTTACTTTCAAGCTCTTTATTTCATTGCACTTTATTTTACTATGTCTTCTTCCTTTCTTTTCTTTTCCATGGATAACTAATTGTTGGCCCATAGGCCCTTCACTCTAGTTTTGAGGATGATTAACTCATGTAGTTATAGTTTACTAATAATCTTGTGATATTTAGTTTCAGATATTTGATCAAGATATTAGTAGGTGATTAGCTTCAACAAAGGTGTTTTGGAGCTTTCACATGGTGATTCAAGAGCTCGAGCGTCAAGTTCACATCTATCACTCGGTTGGAGTCAAGCTTGGTGGATCACGTTTGGATCGAGTCGACTTGGAGATGACGTTCTACAAGAAGACCTCGGTTTGTTTAAGTATAGTTTGTTTAGATCTCATTGTAAAGATAAGATAGTGTGATATGCTCAAGTTCATAATACACACACAAGTTTCATGTTTTGGTTTTCGGTTTAACCGATCTTGGTTTTCATGAATAGATAGAATCAAAACAAGTTTACATGGTTTAATGTATATTAGATTTGTTCTATATACATCTATGCTTCATATACTTAGAAAAACTTATTTTGATAAGCCTATTCATGTGTTTGGAGTTTTGTATTTTAACAATACATATTTTTGGATTTCAATGTCAAAAACATAGACATAATATCTTTCATGTATATTGGATTCTATCCATATACAACATGCTTAAAAGTTGTTTCAATATCATGTTTTTGTATTTACATGTGTTTTGGAAAAATTGGATTTCCATTTCAAAAATTCAAGTTTTGAAAAATACGAATTTTGGTTTAAAGCAAATTTTCTATCTCACAAAAATGGTTCAAATTGTTTTAAATATGTGTTGAATTTTTGTCACACATACTTGTATTTCAAAGATCTAATAAGTCAGATTTTTGTGAAATTTATGTGATTTTATGGGATTTATTTGAAGTTAAAAAGTCGAGTTTTCATATCCCAAATTAGCTGGACTGGCTGTCTGTGGTCGACCGGACCGGTCGACCGTAGTAGAAGTCGGTCGACCGGTGCGGTCGACCGACGTGCACAAGCGTGCACGCCGGCTTGAGCTGGTGGGCCGGTCGACCAGGTCGGTCGACCGTCCAGAGAGCTCTGCTCTCTGGAAATGGCCCCGGTCGACCGGGCCGGTCGACCGGCAGAGAGCTCTGCTCTCTGTTTCCAGTCTCGGTCAACCGGGCCGGTCGACCGAAGGCTCAACGGTCAAAAATATGACCGTTGGCCGGTCGACCGGAAGGGCAATCTGCCCTTTCCAGCTGCCAACGGGCAGATTTCAAATGGGGCTATAAATACCCCCATTTGAGTTAGTTTTTAACAAGTTTTTCAAGAGCAAAAATCTCCATCTTTACAAGTGTTTTAATACAAGTTTTTAAAAGAGTTTTTGGGTTCAAAAGATCTATCTTCATTTGTTTTAAAGAGTTGAAAAAATCAAAGAAAAAGAGAAGTCTTTGGGATTTATTTTTGTTCTTCATTTCCAAAATATCCTAGAAGTTTTCCTAAGTATTTTCTTTGTGTTTTTGATTTCCAAACTCTTTATTTCTCACACTTGAGCTTATCTATCTATCCTATCTATAGGATCTTATTTTGTGGGAAAATTAGTTTGTGGTTGTGGAAACTACCAAGTTGTAAACCTTCTATTTATTGTGATATCCCTCTAGTGAGAGGTAATAGTGTTGGTATCCCTCTTGTGTAGAGGTGATCGTGGAGGTTGTGTTGGAATCCCTTAAGTGTGAGGTGATTGTATTTGTTTGGCTAAGTGCCTATGCCTCTAAGTGTAGAGGTGATTTGTTTTGTGCCTTGCCTCTGTGAGAGGTTGTATTAGTTGAGAGAGGAGTTGTGTACTCCTGGTTGTATTTACCCAAATCCTCAGTGGAGGCTCCCTGTGTGGGAAGTCCTGTGTGGACGAGTTAGTGGAAATCCTTCTGTGTGAAGGCGAGGACGTAGAGCTGTGTGCTCGAATCTCGAAACATATCTCGGTGTGTGCGTTTGATCCACTTTCTCTAACTCTCTCTTTTATATTGTGCCTTGCATTGATTCATATTGCTCATTCATATTCATATGCTTGGTATTGATTGTGTTTGTGCCATAGTTGTGTTCAACCAAGAGAGCTTCATATAGCACCTCAACTCTTATTTAGAGGAATTTAGAGGAGATAGTCCAGAGCCCTTCATCGGAAATTCGGCTACACTCTTTGGTTGCACTAAGTGTGTTGTATTTAGTTTTTAATTCCGTATCATTTGTCATTAGATTAGCCTTACACCTATTCACCCTCCTCTAGGTGTACTTTCACTAATCACCTAATATGACTAACTAACTTCTAACACTACTAACTACTAACTTTTGGGTGATAGTAACTCATATGACTCATGGATGTTTAAATTTCTTAGTCTTGTATCTAACAAGTCTCTTAATTTCCAATGAAGATGAGTATTATTTCTAATCTTAGTGAAGGGTTTGTTATCCTCTCCATATGATTCATGTGTGCCTCATTTAGAGCCTTATTTCTTTAACAAGAGCCTTGATGGAACATGATGATTTGATCACTTTAGTATGCTAACACTTATTATACTAACTTCTTATTTCATGCTAGCTAACTATGACTTTGATGATCTAATGAACCTTACATTTTTGTTAAGCATATCTAAATTGTGAATTTCTTAGTTTCAATCTTGTGAGCCTATTGAGAGCCGATGATCTAAGGAGGCCACCTAACTAAGCTAAGATAAGAACATCTCCACAATTTGGGACAACTTATTGACTAGATGAAGCAAGACAGTCAATTGCCAATGAATCAACATGAGGCACAAGTCACCCAAAGAGATTAGTAAGTTAGCAGTGTAGAGTATTAGTTAGTCATGGTTTTCTTTCTATCGAATTAAAACTCTTTTCTAAAACTTTCTTTTTCGTACAAGATCCATTCTTCTCTTTTTTTAAATTCGTCGTTTTCATTCTACTTTCCTCACTTCCATTTTTCTTTTCTAAACACCACAAGATTCATCATTTTCTTTTCACTTTGTTTTCTTTTCAAATTCTTGAACAAAGAAGAACCTTCGTTTTCTTCCCAAAAACTAAAACATAAAGAATTGTGAAAGCTTCCATCGCAAGCCCTCTTTGCAGATACGACCAGTTATAGTTTTTGCTACAAACGGTAATTCGAAGGAGCAAAGTAATTCTACATACATATTCAGAGTTTAAACATCGACACAAGGACTGAAACGGTTTACTCTAAACTCTTGCTCATCCATTTTCTCCCTTTGAACACACACCAACCGAGCCCAGTCCACACCAACCCTGCACAGGCCGCGAGCACCCTTTTGCTGCTGTCGAACCTCTGCTGAACCCTCTCCCTCCAGCGTGCAACCCCCCTCTCAACCAGCGCCACCAATCCATCTCCTCCACTGGAGCTCGATCTCTTCTGCCGGCGAGTGCGAGCATGCCCCTCACCTCCGTCGAGTAACCGGCAAGTTTCGTGAGCTCCGCAATGCTGTGTGCACTGCCAGGCACCCCCATGCGTGAGTTCCCCCTTCTTCTCTTTATGGTGTTATTGTGTTTAGGAATGTTGTTATTTCACACTCTTTCTATGTGTGTATATTTGGGTGTGTGAGTTAATTTTGCATGTTTTGCATGGATACATTCTCTCTTTCATGTTTCTTCTTCCCTCTCTCTTATATATATATATATATATATATATATATATATATATATATATATATATATATAGTACGGGTGTGTTTTAATTAAGTGTAATGTGTGTTTAATTATAAATATGTGTGTGTGTTTATAAATGTATAGATGTTTGTGTGTTATGTGTATATTATTAGGTGTTTATTTAGGTGTACGCGCACTTGGGTGCATGTATGCGTGAGCGGGTTCTTACTTGGTTGTGTAAATATAATGATAAGGTGTATGTATTTTTGCATGGTGTAGGTGGGTGTGTATATGTCTTTCCCCCTCCTTCTCGGCTCTCACACACGTCTACGGACGTGGCTGTTGTCCATCTCCAATGACCTCTGGTGAGCTCTACCACGCCCGTCGGTCTCCGTTGTCGAGGCCGCAAACTTGACCCGATACTTATTGTTGTCAAGGGACAGTCGCACTCCAACGATATGAGGCAAGTGTACACGATCCCCTTTCTCTTTGACTTTTCTGCTTTATTGAAATTATCTTTGAACTCCTAATTCTCGATATTGTGTTCGTTATTACCGGTATTACCTCATAATCCCTTCAAACTCTCTTTTTCGATTATACTCATGGAAGAGAAAATTCTTGTGTTTCTGATATTATTTCATGATCTAGTTACATTGTCTTGCATTTCATGTTTTGCATCTCGTTATTGTTCATGCACGCAACAAACATATATTGACATGATTGCTTGTATCTAGTAGACCGTTTTATTGACATAAAATTAATACTGATCACGACTAAGAATTATGATATGAATCTTGAGGATAAATATCAGATGATATTGTGATCCTGATATTGCTGAAGATAAATCGAGAAAATTGACCATTACATTCTGAGGAATTATTCGAGAATATTTATTGGAGTGCAATACTTATGATCATGACAAGATTTTTATGACTATTGGACTACAAACCAGATGACACTGACATCACCTGCACTACTTATTATTTGTAAGATATCACTTACATAACTTTGTATTTGTCACATGATATTGCCACTGTTTACATTGTCCTGTGATCTTGATACACATTGTATTCACTATCTGACATTGATATTCTTGACACCATTTTCGGATCAGGTACACTGAGTCACATACTATCTTGCACTTACATTGATTAATGAAATTAACCAAGCCGAGGTTACTAGGGGAGAATGGTAGCAGGAATCAGAGAGGTGTGCTTGGAAGGGCGGCTCCTCCGAGGGCCTTGCCATACGTGATCTTATGTTCTTGTGATTTATGCGTGCACCTGTTATTACATGTTATATGATATCTCAGTACAGTGAACTATTTCTCCCTGATACTAGGATCCACTAACGCACTACTTTTTGATATGCAGTTGTCATGTGGGATGGGACACAGGATGGTAGCATTAGTTTAAGGTTAATAAAATGCTAGACATATGCACTTGCATCATATCATGCATTGTCTTCAGTGATCTACCTCGTCTCATATTGATCCTTCACGTGATCTAGCACATGACATATATTTTCATGATTACTGATACTTGAGACTGTTGTGGCATGCATTATTTGATTACATGATATTCCTGAACTGACCATGTGATTTTATCTTGTAATCTCGTATTCTTGTGATCTTGTGATTATGTTACATGACAGTTACTCGTCCAGGACATCTTATGTTTATTTTATTCATGTCACAACATGCATGCACGATCTTCTTATACATGATCTATTGTCCCGATTATTCCTGTTATTATTATTACTTTCAGTTCTTGATACTGCCAATCATATCGTTCTTATTATTTCTATGCTCTACTTGTACTGTCACTGTAATTTCATATTCTCTCTTCTACTGTTCTTTTCTCTTCGTGTACTCTTGCTGTCCGGTTCTGACTCACCATTATTATTTTTCAGTATCTAGATCAGTAAGCCGGTATAGAGAGTTGGTCGTAGATCTTATTATGGTTTAGCCTTACTTCAGTGAGTTCAAATTCACTTGGTTGTATATGCATAAATGTGTGCTATCCTGCTCGTTATTGACAGTTTAAGGCATTCATGAAAGTGATTTCACTCTTCGTAAGTATCTGCTGGCCATCGTCACGTACTCGTACTCCGTATTTTGGGAAGGAGGGCGTGTCTAATACGCCATACCAATCTCGAGTGTTATGCCCCCTCAAAAGTGACGATTACTGGACCATCGTGACATCGAATGAGATGCACATTTAAAGCTCTGCTATCCTGTACAGGTACGCCACTAGAAGATGAAAACTGAAGCGTCACAGGTAGCCTAAGGCCAAACTCGAGAAGTCTGCTCCCCTCCCTTTCACTTAGAGCTCCCGAGAATACATAAGTCCTGAGGGACCGTCCCCAACCGTCCTCCAAAGAGAGAGAAGTAGAGTGGGCATCTGTAGTGGTCAGTTTTTGACCCTTCTAGATCATGACATGTGTCCAACCTGCCTCAAACAAGTGAGTGGTACGTAGCCCCTTCAAGAACCTCTAAACGAGAGTCCTTATCCAATTCAAACTCTAAGCTGTTCAGATGGCTAGAAAAAGAAGATAGAATCAGTTATGAGAATCCCTATCTCTAAGTCAAATTTTCACTCAAACCCGATGATTACAGTTAGGAATAGATCGACCACATCAACAGCTGGACAAAGACTACTAGATAAGAGAGCAAGTTAGGCAAGAGAGAGGGTATACGGTGAGAGTGTTTAACTGAAAATTAAGTTTTATTTTAGACATAAGGCTATTTTGTTCCAAAAACTAGGTCACGTGCCTTACATGTGCAATTTCAAGTCAAAAATTAATAGCCACAAACTTTGTTAACGGTTCTGCATTCTTGGGTACTTGTGGTGAAACGAAAAATATTGTGGGTACCTTTTGTGAGACAATTGGATAATCTCAGTGGATTTCCTTTACTTGCTTCATTTTTTATTCTGAGTTCTTTAAAAAAAATTTATGATTTGATCAATATTTTTTGGGTTGAATTACAAGACAATTGAAAATGTTGGAACCTGAGCTAAAATGATTATTAATTTCGAACTTTTCGTTGGCAATTTTCTTAGAGTTGAGCTAGACTATCATGATTGGTATTTGAGATGCAAATATTATTAACTAAATCTATAAATGGGTAACCCTAATGAAAAATTTGTTCTATTAGATGTCATCTAATACAAATTAACTTTCTAAACACTAAATATTAAGGAAATTTTGATATATTTAACTAATGGATTAAGTGTTGACAAAATTGTTTCAAATCAATGTAAAATTGATTAATTTTTCACCACTAGAGTATAGGAAAAATATGTCAAAACTTGAAATTTGGTTTTTAAAAATCTAATGGGTATTAGATCATATGAAGAATTTTCCATTTGGGTTACCCATGTCTAAATCTAGGGTGATAACACTTGCATCCAAATAATGTCAATAGTAGCCTACTCAACTCATCTTCTTGAAGATTGTATAAAATAGAAAAGTTAATTCTCGAAAAATTTGATCTTTTTATTTACTTTTTTTATAAAATTTTTGGTTGCAATTATTGTGTTTGATTACAAGCCATAGGCAACAAGGTTTTTTGTATATCTCAAGCGATATTACTACATCGCCTTATTTTTTCTGGTTAGTTCTATTTTATAGTTTGGTTATTGTCTAAAGTGTAGTTATCACTAAATTATTGGTGATTGTATATAAGAAAAAGATAAAAGATAAAAAAACTCCCTTTCAACATAGAAAGGGTTGCCATGTGGTTACATCATATTATCACAAAAATACTTGTACAATACAATCATTTTACTTTAATTTTGTTAATAATATTCTCCTTAAACTCACTTTTATCGTGGGTGATTGATCTTGACTAATAGGAATAATCACTTTTGACATTTCTTGCTCATTAATGCGAAGTAATCACTTAAGTTATATTATTTTGAAACGTTTATAATATACAATTTGGAGTTACCTGTAAGTTACTCCTAATAATACATGAATGCAATATTAGTTTTACATCCTTTAGTATAAACATGATTTGCTCATACCATTTTCTCTATTTTTTATTTCAATTTATTATGCAAGTTATGTGTGTTTATTTTTCGATAAGAAACTCATGCTTTAATTTTGAGTTATTATGAATATGTATGAATATAATAAATGAAAATCTACTTATATATGGACATAAAAATATTCATATTGTTAATTTTTAATTACAAGTAGTTATGATAAATATTTTCTTATCATGTAAAACTTCCCGGAATAAGTCCATTAAATTATTTTCTATATTTCTCTGTTTAATTTTTTCATGCTGAATGATATATCCTCAGACACCTATATATAAATGTCTGGCATCCTTGATACTAATTTTTTTCAGAGGAAAACTATCTACTACTTCTTAATTTTACCCCGTGTGATGCATATGCAAAAACCTAGGAATCAAAAAAGAAAAAAGAAAAGAAAGAAAAAACCATCAAAGTATGAAAGTTAAATCTAGCAGGAGTAGAGAGAGGAGAAAAAAAGTAATATAGCAAAGATAAGTGTTGCATTTACTGATAAAATTTTCACGCATACATGCAAAATATGTATTCATTTAGGAGGAACTTGAGGGTGAGATGCAAGCAGGTCGGGTTGGGCCTGGTTGAAGGTTAAACCATCACCCTGTTGGCCTAAGGGTACAATCACTTTTTCTGTTTTGATGACTAAAAAACTCATGTGATTATGAGATCGTAATCAAATTCAAGTATTTATAAGCTTACAAGATTCAAGAGATAGGATTATGCTTCTTTTCTTTTAAAAGGAAGGTTTTGAAGTGATCAAGTTGATTCAAGGATGGAATTTAAGTTCAGATGATCAAACATGCATTTTGGAGAAACCTTCTTAATGAAGACTTGAAGATAGATTAACCATATGTAAAAACTTAAAATATTTAAGTTTTTGGTTTTGAATTGATGCTCAAGAAGAATTATACACACACAAGATTTCAATGTCTAATTTTTTATTTTTGAACATGTTCTACAAAATATTTATTGATATATGTTCAATATTTTATCTAATTTTTATACGTACTTGCATACATGTATTTCAGAGCCTAACTTGAACCCAGTCAAAAAATATTTAACGTTGACATTTTTCAACCCGTTCTCAATCCAACCCAACAAATATGTTGCCCATCCTGTTAAAAATTTGAGTTGGTCACGGGTTGGGTTTCGATTAATCTAACCTATTTGTACCCCTACTTGAGAAGAGAGTTGGTAAGATATATCGTTTATGATAAGGAGTCACAAGTTCAAACCATATACTGTTAGAGAAACTACATCTCCTATATTAGTAGAGAGTAGGAGAGGGCCAACAAAATTTATGAAAATATATGTGTTGCCTTTGATACAACTAATGTATGTAGTATTGTTAGCGATGATTTTAAAATTAAATTTTGATTTATTAAAAAGTTTACATGAAATTTTTAATGACAACACGAATTTTATAGTTTCCAACTTGGAAAAATTGCTACATCAAGATTCTAGACTACTTTTTTGAGATCAGTTTTATATACAAATCCTCATTTATAATGAAAAAGATTGAATCATTTATAATTCTTCATGTATTCATCATTGCGATCGTCCTGCATTCATAACTATTACTAATTACTGTTCATAATTACTATTCATAATTACTATTCATAATTACTGTTCAAAAGTTACTGTTCATAATTACTGTTCATTTATACATTACTGTTCATACACTGTTCATACATACACATATTTCAAAATTCTAATTAATCTCTGCCTATATCTTATCTACCTCCACTCCTAGCCTGTCCTGACCCCTGGGTTCCCCACTGGTATTAGAGCCATTTCTCTTGCTTGTTGGTTAGCACAAGTAGGTAACAATTGACTTGTTGAATTTTAGTAGGCGTTGGTAAGCGTTGGTAAGCTTGTAAGTCCGTTGGCAAGCCCGTTGAGAATAGGGTGTTCCAGGCATTGTGTTCCCGTGTTCCAGTCTACTGAAAGGTCAACCCCCTCAGTTAGTTACACACTAGTGATGACCAATATTGTTAGAAGAATGTTTCTAGGTTCTAGTTCGGCCTCAGGATCAAACAGAAAGGTAGTAAGGAGTAGAGAAGATATAGTTCACGAAGATTTTTTAGAATGGAGAATTCCTAATGAAAAAATAGAAAATATTTACAGTATAGGCACCTTTGATTTTAAAACTTCATACGCTATAAAAATTCATGAAGAAACGTTCAATATTCAAAATAAATCTCAAACCATTCATCTATTATCCAAACTTGCGTTACAAGAATTCCTTAGGAAAGGATTCCGTTATATTCATTTTGGGTTAGTACAAGTAGCCATCAAACCACTAGTCCACACTGGTGTAGATATTCCTGTATACACAGCCCTAAGAGACAAAAGATTAAAAAGATACAAATCATCCATCTTGTCTATGATTCAAACTAATATATGTAATGGACCAGTATACTTCAACTGTATGCCTAATTACTCAGTATCTTTAACAGACCCGTTATTCCTAAATTCATTAATCCTAGACGTCCACTTGCAAGGTGATGAATTCGAAAGATTCACCGAACAAGTAGCAGTTATGTATAAGCTATATCTTAAATTAATGAGTTCCCAAATGAACCCAAAGTTCAAAATGATAGGCTCCCCTATTCAAGAAGAAACTGTCTTACTTCAGATTGAAGCAGAGCAGTCAAAGACTTTTGTCCCCAAAAGATTAAAATGGAATGAGATCACTATTCCAGAAGAATTCAAGATAGAAAACCCTCAGACCCCTAGAGACATAGAGAGAACTGAGATCTCAGACATAATAGAAGAAGAAGACGGAACAGTATTAATTAGATTCAACTCCGTAAGAGAAAGACCTTCAACCTCCTTTAGATATGTTGAACCCAGTAGAAGTTCATGTTCTGAATATTCCTTCCAACAACCCATTAAGGTGTTCCATAAATCACCCCTTCCAGAAGTCAACCAAGAAAACTACTCTCCTACATCATCCCAAATGAGACCAGATTTTACCGGAGAAATTAATATGATTAAAAAACCGTTCATTAGCGATAGTTTTAAATTAATGAAAGAATTCCGTGAAGAGTCCAAACATTTTAATTGGTTCTCAGGACTCCATAGGACTTACCAAGAACAATTAATAAAAAATTGGATCACTGACATAGAAAACATGAGATTAATTTCAACTTTGAAATATGGTTACAATATTATTTAGTAAAACAAGGCATTCAAAACCCTTACAATCAATCTCAAATTGATGTTCAAACTAGTCTATAAAAAAATGGCAACTAACAGATGGAAACATTGTGACTTCTATTCATCCTCCATTACAATCTATCAAGATTCCAACGAATGAAGGAGAAGTTACTGCTTCACCTTTCAAAAGAGGAAAAAATAATAACGAACCAGTCAACATTGAAGACATTAAAAAGGTATATCATCAGAACAATTATTCAAACCAAATGTTACACACCATAGCACATCAAGTTGATTCCTTATCCACAGAAATTAAAGAAATTCAAAAAGAGTCAAATCCTAAATTCTCACAAAGTCATTCAGCACCACATTTCCAACCAACTAGTCCACCTATAGAAAACATTCAACCAATGAACTTATTAGGACAAATAACTCAAGCTCTAGAAAAAATTAATGAAAATATTCCAAGTACGTCAAAAATAAATACTATAGAGGAACAAAACGATTCAGAATCCGAATCTGTAGACAATTCAGATAATTCATTAGTACAACAGATAAACCAAATAGAAGACAATATTCAAGAAACAGATCCAAATCTAGAAATTAATCGAATTAACACAAAATATAAGAAAAATAATAATTCATATAGAAATAATTGGAAAAACGACTACAATAATAACTGGCGAAAAGGTCAAACTAGAAATTATTACCCTAGGCCAACACCTCCAGACATTCAATATGAAGAAAAGGCAATATTCAAATCAAGCTATGATGGCACTTCTGTTTACGAATGGAATATAGATGGGAAAAGTGAGTATGAAATATTAAATACTTTGCAAGAAATGGGTATGGCAGTAACTGCCTATAAAACAAATCGATTACCTGAACAAAATGCCACAGTTTACATTGTCACTGGATTCACTGGGCAATTAAAATACTGGTGGGATAACTCACTAACCCTAGAAGAAAAACAAACAATTCTGAATCATGAAATAGAAATAGAAGACACTCAAGGAACAATTACAAAGAAAAATGATTCCACCAGTTTTCTCATAGTTACTATAGCAACACATTTTGTAGGAAATCCTGCAGAAGAATTAGGATCTTCAAAAATATTCCTTACTAATTTAAGATGTCCAACCCTCTCTGACTTCAGATGGTATAAAGATATGTTCCTAACTCATGTATTAAAACGATCAGATTCAACCAAATCATTTTGGAAAGAAAAATTCATAACAGGACTACCCAATCTGTTTTCACAGAGAGTTTTTACAAACATTAAAAAGGCTATGGGAGTTGAAGACGATAATATTGACTTTAGCACCATTACATATGGTCAACTATTTGCATTTGTTAAGAAAGAAGCTTTACAAGCTTGTCAAGAGTTAAAATTCCAAGCCAAGTATGGTAACAAGCGTAAAGAAATGGGCTCCTTCTGTGAAGCATTTGGTATCACAGGAATAAGAGCTCCCTCAACTGAAAAAAGACGTAATCAAAAAATGAGTCCCTACAAGAGTCATAAAGCAAGAAGACGTAACTATTCTCAAAATTATTCAAACAAAAACTATTACAAAAACAAATCCAAAACAATTACCTGCTACAAATGTGGCAAACCTGGTCATGTGGCAAGTAAATGCAAATCAAAAGAAAAAATAAGATTAATGAAATTATAGATAGTTTGACAGACATAGACTTCAACATAAGGGAAAAATTAAAAGAAAAATTACAAATCTATTCTGAAATTAATAAAATATCTGACGATAACGATTTTTATAATTCATCAAGCTCTAATAATTCTTGTGAATGTAAACAAATCAATATGATTAAAGAAAATACTTTAAAAATACCCAAAACAATCAATTCAAAGAAAGAATCAAAAGAATTAATATTTGATATGATACAACAGATACCTGATTTAGAAAAACAAAAGGAACACTTAGAGAAATTAAGAACCCTGATAATTAATGAAGAAGAAGAAAAGGATAATCTGAGTCAACCATTTAGTATTTCAAAACTTTTTGAAACCTATCCAATAAATACTAGCCTAAAAACCAAACCAAACGACATTTATGATCTTCGAACAGAAATAAAACTATTAAAGAAAGAAATTAAACATATTAAAGAAAACCTAAGGCAAATAGAAACAAAAAATTTAGCCTATGAAACACAAATGTGCCTTATTCAAAATCAAATTGATAAAGGAAAAGGAATTACATCAGAAGAAGCACCTCCCTTCTCCCTAAATGAAATAACTATTTCAACCACTCAACCTTCAAACCCTAAATTCATCTCCACCATTGAAAGATTTCATTATCAAAAATGGTTCATATTCATAACTCTGGCAATCAACAATTCCAGAGTAACCTTTACAGCCATGATAGACTCAGGAGCTGATCACAGTGTAATTAGAGACGGTATCTTCCCAACCAAATACTATGAATCAACAAAAGAGAAATTAATTACAGCAAATGATTCACCATTAAAGGTCATGGGTAAGCTAACAAAGATATCAATATGTAATGAAAAAATCTGTTTCAAACACCGATTCATTATTATTGATAATTTGAATACTGATATAATATTAGGAATTCCGTTTTTAACTCAAATTTATCCATTTTGGGTTGATTCAAAAGGATTAGGTACAAGAATCATGGGACAAGAAATCATATTTAGATTTATATCTCCTGTCCAATCCAAAGACTTGAATACCCTACAAAATAATTCAATTTATCATGGCATAAATCTGATTCATAAAAAAGAATTATTGCATTCTGCATGCATTCATTCCATTCAAACAAAGTCCCCTATAACCCATGGATTCCTGACCACAGATTCGTAATGAACGACAACAAAGGAAAATCTCCAATTCAGAAGACAGTCAATCCCAAAGATTATGAGATAAAAATCTCATCCCTTTCAACATCTCCTATTCAAAGTCACAACAAATTCCAAGTCCTTGGCAACTTTCCTCCTCTTCCCTTTGCTATAACAACTCCAACAAAAACTCAAAGTACTCCACGACCCCAATCCGATTCATCTCCATATTTCATCAAGAAAAACCCTGAGCATTTACTCCTCACCAACTTCACCGAGATTCCTGATTACAAAACGCTTTGTTCATTCATAAATAAAATCCTACCATCTGGCTGCCAATGGCTTCCAGACGATCCACTCAAAACTCAAAGATACTATGAACTAGTCCTCATTGACTCCGGCTCAATTGAACTTTATCATACCATGGATAAAAGCAATCCAGACAGGATCTCTTACTCCAAGTGCGTCATCAAGAGAATAATTCGACCAATAGAATGGGCATCTCTCGCTACCACGAGAGAATTCACTGTCAACTACATTCCAAAAGGATATACTTATCATGACTACAGGATGGCCTGGTATCGGGCATTCCTCCTCAGACCTTTCGATCATTCATGGTTCTTCACCTTCCACACCAACTGCCAAGAAGAATTCCCAATATGGTTCTATGAATGGTGGCATTCATACGGGCCTACAACTGATATACTACCACCGGCAGCACTCAAAGGCTTCAACCGCTACCTCTTCCAAGCCAAAGGATTACACTACGTCAAAACAGTCCAATACTACAAGGAATTCAAGGTACCATGAATTTTCTGCTGGAATTGCCAAATTGCTCAACACTACAAAACTGCAGACAAATTCCCAATGAGTTTATTCCGGGAATTCAAAATCAAATGGTGGGATAAATTCAACCAAAATCTATGCTCGGAATCAACAGTCAGCGAATTCCTCATCTCAGGCAAGAAATTTCAACATCAAATTCAACAAGTTCCTAAGCAAGAGGATTCTCCAAAACCCTTCCATAAAGCTTCAACAACAATTCAAGAAGATTCAGACTCCGAGGACGAATTTCAACAATTTTTAAAATTCCAGAAATTCAAAAAGATGCAAAAGCAACTCGACAAATCACGAGCCAGCTCCACTGCATCCTCTTCACCCATTAATCCAGCACTTGACCCAATAGGAGGTCAAGATCCATTTGACATGTAAAAAAAAAAAATTTCATCACTTTCAGAAAGACAGTCGCCAGCAAACTTCAAAAGGCCCGGGAAAGAAAGCTATCAGGACATACACTCAAAGAGATTCTCCACAAAAAACAAAAGACCAGTATTCATGATAAACATCAAGTCACGCTCAGGAGAATCTCACAAACATCAAGTCACGCTCAGGAGAATCTCTCCAGAAAATGACAAAGGACGACAAGACTCAAAAGTGACTCAAAGGCAGATTCCTCTCCGACAAAGGACGACGAGACTCAAAAGTGACTCAAAAGCAGATTCCTCTCCGACAAAGGACGACAAGACTCAAAAGTGACTCAAAGGCAGATTCCTCTCCGACAAAGGACGACAAGACTCAAAAGTGACTCAAAGGCAGATTCCTCTCCGACAAAGGACGACGAGACTCAAAAGTGACTCAAAGGCAGATTCCTCTCCGATAAAGGACGACGAGACTCAAAAGTGACTCAAAGGCAGATTCCTCTCCGACAAAGGACGACAAGACGCAAAACAGATTCAGCCAACTCATCACTACCAGAAGCCTCGCCATTCCTATAAGAAGGAAGGCCACTCCATACATAGAGAGCAGAGCGCAAAAGAGAGCCAATACAGAGCAGAGTTTCCCCTTGTAATCAAAATCCTCTCCCTTCTTCTCCTTTCAAAGAATTCAAGCTGTATTCCTACTTCTTCTTGTATCCAGTCTCCAAGATAATCAATTCAACACAAGCTTTGTAAGCTCTCGCTCCCACTATAATAATATTCCATCTTTACCCCATATCTGTTATTAGATCTCGCATTTCATTAATATGTCGATCAAAAGCTCTCACAACAGGGTTGCATTGCGCACCTCTAACTCATTTCAAGAGGAATCTAGAGGAAGAAGTTCAGAACCTTTCACAGGGTATTCGGCTTCTAGTCCTGTTCATGAGCGATCGTCCTGCATTCATAACTATTACTAATTACTGTTCATAATTACTATTCATAATTACTATTCATAATTACTGTTCAAAAGTTACTGTTCAAAATTACTGTTCATAGTTACTGTTCATAGTTACTATTCATAATTACTGTTCATTCATACATTACTGTTCATACACTGTTCATACATACACATATTTCAAAATTCTAATTAATCTCTGCCTATATCTTATCTACCTCCACTCCTAGCCTGTCCTGACCCCTGGGTTCCCCACTGGTATCAGAGCCATTTCTCTTGCTTGTTGGTTAGCACAAGTAGGTAACAATTGACTTGTTGAATTTTAGTAGGCGTTGGTAAGCGTTGGTAAGCTTGTAAGTCCGTTGGCAAGCCCGTTGAGAATAGGGTGTTCCAGGCATTGTGTTCCCGTGTTCCAGTCTACTGAAAGGTCAACCCCCTCAGTTAGTTACACACTAGTGATGACCAATATTGTTAGAAGAATGTTTCTAGGTTCTAGTTCGGCCTCAGGATCAAACAGAAAGGTAGTAAGGAGTAGAGAAGATATAGTTCACGAAGATTTTTTAGAATGGAGAATTCCTAATGAAAAAATAGAAAATATTTACAGTATAGGCACCTTTGATTTTAAAACTTCATACGCTATAAAAATTCATGAAGAAACGTTCAATATTCAAAATAAATCTCAACCATTCATCTATTATCCAAACTTGCGTTACAAGAATTCCTTAGGAAAGGATTCCGTTATATTCATTTTGGGTTAGTACAAGTAGCCATCAAACCACTAGTCCACACTGGTGTAGATATTCCTGTATACACAGCCCTAAGAGACAAAAGATTAAAAAGATACAAATCATCCATCTTGTCTATAATTCAAACTAATATATGTAATGGACCAGTATACTTCAACTGTATGCCTAATTACTCAGTATCTTTAACAGACCCGTTATTCCTAAATTCATTAATCCTAGACGTCCACTTGCAAGGTGATGAATTCGAAAGATTCACCGAACAAGTAGCAGTTATGTATAAGCTATATTTTAAATTAATGAGTTCCCAAATGAACCCAAAGTTCAAAATGATAGGCTCCCCTATTCAAGAAGAAACTGTCTTACTTCAGATTGAAGCAGAGCAGTCAAAGACTTTTGTCCCCAAAAGATTAAAATGGAATGAGATCACTATTCCAGAAGAATTCAAGATAGAAAACCCTCAGACCCCTAGAGACATAGAGAGAACTGAGATCTCAGACATAATAGAAGAAGAAGACGGAACAGTATTAATTAGATTCAACTCCGTAAGAGAAAGACCTTCAACCTCCTTTAGATATGTTGAACCCAGTAGAAGTTCATGTTCTGAATATTCCTTCCAACAACCCATTAAGGTGTTCCATAAATCACCCCTTCCAGAAATCAACCAAGAAAACTACTCTCCTACATCATCCCAAATGAGACCAGATTTTACCGGAGAAATTAATATGATTAAAAAACCGTTCATTAGCGATAGTTTTAAATTAATGAAAGAATTCCGTGAAGAGTCCAAACATTTTAATTGGTTCTCAGGACTCCATAGGACTTACCAAGAACAATTAATAAAAAATTGGATCACTGACATAGAAAAACATGAGATTAATTTCAACTTTGAAATATGGTTACAATATTATTTAGTAAAACAAGGCATTCAAAACCCTTACAATCAATCTCAAATTGATGTTCAAACTAGTCTATATAAAAAATGGCAACTAACAGATGGAAACATTGTGACTTCTATTCATCCTCCATTACAAACTATCAAGATTCCAACGAATGAAGGAGAAGTTACTGCTTCACCTTTCAAAAGAGAAAAAAATAATAACGAACCAGTCAACATTGAAGACATTAAAAAGGTATATCATCAGAACAATTATTCAAACCAAATGTTACACACCATAGCACATCAAGTTGATTCCTTATCCACAGAAATTAAAGAAATTCAAAAAGAGTCAAATCCTAAATTCTCACAAAGTCATTCAGCACCACATTTCCAACCAACTAGTCCACCTATAGAAAACATTCAACCAATTAACCTATTAGAACAAATAACTCAGGCCCTAGAAAAAATTAATAAAAGTATTCCAAATACTTCAAGAATAAATACTATAAAAGAAAAGGAAGTTTCAGAAACTGGAGATGATTCAGACAGTTCAACAGAAAAGGATCAAAAATTGATTACCTATGAACCTACTTGTTACAAATGCGGCAAGCCTGGCCACAAAAGGAGTAGATGCAGATCAAAAGGGAAAAATAAAACCAATAAAATTATAGGCAATTTGTCAAACATGGACCTCGATATAAAGAAAATTTTAAAAGAAAATCCTCAGACCCATAAATTACCAGATGACGATAAACTTTGCCCCAATAAAAAGGCTAATATAGTTAATAATTTAAAAGCAAGCAATTCGGAAGAATCAAAAGAATTAATACAACAAATTCTTAATTTAGAACACTTAGGAAAATTAAAAACCCTAATAATTAATAATCCAAATCAACCTTTTAGTATTTCAAAAAAAATTTTAGGCACGGAATTAAACAACAATTCAAATAACATTCATCGACTTCAAGAAAAAATAAAATCATTAAAACAAGAAATTAAACACATTAAAGGAAATTTACAACAAGAAGACATTATAAGCCTTATTCAAAATCAAATGGATAAAGGAGAAAAAATTACAACTACATCAGATTCACCTCCCTTCTCCCTAAATAAAATAAATATTTCAACTATTTCAACCTTCAAACCCTAAACTCATCTCCGCCATTGAAAAATTCAATTATCAAAAATGGTTCATATTTATAACTCTGGCTATCAACAATTCCAAAGTAACCTTTCAGCCATGATAGACTCAGGAGCTGATCATAGTGTAATTAGAGATGGTATTTTCCCCACTAAATATATGAACCAACAAAAGAAAAATTAATCACAGCAAATAATTCACCATTAAAGGTCATGGGAAAGATAACGAAAATACTAATATGCAATAAAAAATTCTGTTCAAACACCAATTCATTGTTGTTGATAATTTAAACACTGATATCATATTAGGAATTCCATTTTTGACTCAAATTTATCCATTCTGGGTTGATTCAAAAGGATTAAGTACAAAAATTATAGGACAAAGAATTTTATTTAAATTCATAACCCCTGTTAGATGCAAAGAATTAAATACCCTACAAACTAATTCAATTTACCAAAAATTAGACCTAATTCAAAGAAATAAAACAAAATCTTATATCTCAAAGACGATATCCTATACCATAGAATAAATCAACAGTTAAAGGACACACATATACAGCAACGTATCAAAGAAATTCAAGAATTATACACAAAAGAAATCTGCTCAGACTTTCCTAATGCTTTCTGGAAAGAAAGAAACACATAGTGGATCTTCCTTTGAAAAGGAATTTTCAGAAAAAAACATTCCAACCAAAGCACGACCTATTCAAATGAACCACGACTTACTAGAAATATGTAAAAAGGAATTACAAAATCTTCTCACTAAAAAATTAATAAGACCTTCCAAATCACCATGGAGCTGTGCCGGTTTCTATGTTATGAACCAAGCAGAAAAGGAAAGGGGAGCTCCTAGACTAGTGATTAATTACAAACCATTAAATAAAGTATTACAATGGATTAGGTATCCAATCCCAAACAAAAAGGATTTATTAAAAAGATTATACAATGCTAAACTATTTTCCAAATTCGATATGAAGTCCGGATTCTGGCAAATACAAATTGCCGAGCAAGACAGATACAAGACTGCGTTTACGGTACCATTCGGTCATTACGAATGGAACGTAATGCCTTTCGGATTAAAAATGCCCCTCAGAATTTCAAAAAATCATGAACGACATATTTAACCCTTATACAAAATTACCATAGTATACATAGACGATGTCCTCATTTACTCAGAGAATATAGACCAACATTTAAACACCTCAAAACCTTCTTCCATATAGTAAAGAAAAATGGGTTAGTAATCTCGTTGACCAAAATGAAACTATTCCAAACTCCATTAGATTCCTAGGGCACGATATTCACAGAGGAACTATAACACCAATCAATAGATCAATAGAATTTGCTGACAAATTCCCTGACGAAATCAAAGACAAAACTCAACTGCAAAGATTCCTAAGATGTCTAAACTACGTATCCGACTACATTCCAAAATACGAATAACCTGTGCACCATTATTTAAAAGACTTCAGAAGAACCCTCCAACATGGTCAGATAAGCTCACTCAAATAGTCAGGCAAGTCAAAGAAAAGGTTCATTCATTACCTTGTCTATGCATTCCTCATCCTCATGCATCATGATAGTAGAAACAGATGCATCTGACATAGGATACGGAGGCATACTAAAACAAAGACTCACGACCACATCACAAGAACAGTTAGTCAGATTCCATTCTGGTATCTGGATTGGCCCTCAGAAATCATATTCCACAATCAAGAAAGAAATTCTTTCCATTGTTCAATGCATTTCTAAATTCCAAGATGATCTTTTAAATAAAAAATTCCTTCTCCGAATCGATTGTCAATCTGCAAAATTCATTCTGAAAAGGATGTCCAAAATATCGCATCTAAGCAAATCTTTGCTAGATGGCAAGCCATTCTTTCTATCTTTGACTTTGATATTGAATATCTTAAAGGTTCAAGTAATTCCTTACCTGATTTCTTAACCCGAGAATTTTTAACCACAGATTCCAGAACATGAGTACTGACAAAGGCAAATCTCTGATTGCCTCATCCTCTCAAAGAAAAAGGAGCAACCGCTTTAACAGGGGTAATACTCCTCTTACTATTCCTCAAAGGCTGATCTTCTTTGAAAACGACCGTACACGACTTGTTTATGATATGTTAGAACACCTCCCTTCCGAACTCTACGATAAAATCGAGAAATACCCAGCACTGCTAAACCCAATTAATCCTCCGAATAAATCAACTTTGCCACACATTCCCTGAAGGCTCCCTTCGGGTGATACAACCAAAAATTTCCAATCTCCGACTCCTTTTAAATCCAATTATCCTCGCTCACAAAAAATTTGGACCATCGAAAATGGTCTTTGTTATGGCTAGTCTCTGAATCCTACCAAGACCGAATTCGTTTGTTTCCTACTCTAACCACTGCTTCCTTGAAACTCAAAGGCCTTTGTTCCGATAAACTGTATTTCAAATTTTACTCAACTCCGCCCATTTGGGAATTTGAATCCTATCAGCCAGCCCAGCATATCGTGTTCGTTACCGATACTATAGTTGGTGGCGTTCTTCTGACGATCAATTTCTTATTACACCTGGCACTGAATACTATAATCCAGAACATCACCCAAAGCCTCCTGAAATTTCTCGAATGAATTACGAATCGATCAAGTTTATACCCAGCTCCATATGCAGCATATTATGGAAACTTTTCCACAAGGTTTTCACATCTTTCATCACACTCCTAATTGGATTTTCGCCACTAATGTCCAAGGAATTCTGAAGTCCCTGGTCCCAAATTTCTCTGGAAACTTCATTCATGAACCTCGCTGGCCTACTATTCCATGGCAGTAACCATATCTGCCCAGCTAGACAACACTCAGCCATGACTCAGACGACGAATTCAGGCAATTTCTCAAATTTCAAAAATTCAAGCATCTCCAAAAGCAACCCGACAAATCACGAGCCAGCTCCACTGCATCCTCTTCACCCATTAATCCAGCACTTGACCCAATAGGAGGTCAAGATCCATTTGACATGTAAAAAAAAAAATTCATCACTTTCAGAAAGACAGTCGCCAGCAAACTTCAAAAGGCCCGGAAAGAAAGCTATCAGGACATACACTCAAAGAGATTCTCCACAAAAGAACAAAAGACCAGTATTCATGATAAACATCAAGTCACGCTCAGGAGAATCTCACAAACATCAAGTCACGCTCAGGAGAATCTCTCCAGAAAATGACAAAGGACGGACAAGACTCAAAAGTGACTCAAAGGCAGATCCTCTCCGACAAAGGACGACAAGACTCAAAAGTGACTCAAAGGCAGATTCCTCCGACAAAAGACGACGAGACTCAAAAGTGACTCAAAGCAGATTCCTCTCCGACAAAGGACGACAAGACTCAAAAGTGACTCAAAGGCAGATTCCTCTCCGACAAAGGACGACGAGACTCAAAAGTGACTCAAAGGCAGATTCCTCTC